>LKEA01000016.1:392970-428295 GCA_003795315.1 Cytospora schulzeri | reverse complement strand
CTCACTATGTCAACTCTTCCTCCGGCTCAAGCCAACACCAATACCAACAACAACACCAACGAATAGCAACCATAAAATGCTGCAGCATAATAACCAATCCTGCTTTCCCCCTTTCTAGTTACTCCCGGCATAACCGCTCAAGAATACCACGACCGCCGCGCCGCCCTAGCCCAGTCCCTCCCCCGCGATGCCGTCGCCATCCTCCAGTCCGCCGACATCAAGTGGCGCTCGGGCGCCGTCTTCTTCCCCTTCCGGCAGGAGTCCAATTTCCTCTACCTCACGGGCTTCAGCGAGCCGGAATCCCTCGCCGTGATCCAGAAGACGGGCGACAACCCCGGTGACTTCCTCTTCCACCTCTACGTGCGGTCCAAGGACCCCGGAGCCGAGCAGTGGAGCGGTCCCTGGAGCGGCGTCCAGGCCGCCCTGGACGTCTTCAATGCCGACCACGCGGGCGACATCAAGAAGGCCGCCGAGGCGCTGGGACCCGTCCTCAAGGGCGCAAGCCGGATCTACACGGACATGGACATCGGGAACGGCAGCAACGGCAGCGGCAGCCGCACCATGTGGGGCGACCTGGTCCTCACCACCGCGAAGGAGAACAAGGTCGCCATCGACCGCCTCCAGCCCGTCGTCAACCAGCTGAGGATCATCAAGTCCCCCGCCGAGGTGGCCAACATGCGGCACGCGGGCCGCGTGTCGGGCCGCGCCATCACGGACGCCATGCGCCGGCACTGGACGCGCGAGAAGGACCTGCAGTCCTTCCTCGAGTACAACTTCCGCAACGACGGGTGCGACGGCCCGGCCTACGTGCCCGTCGTGGCGGGCGGGCCCCGCGCCAACATGATCCACTACGTGCACAACACGGCGGAGCTGGACCCGGACACGTTCGTCCTCGTCGACGCGGGCGGCGAGTACGGCACCTACATCACCGACATCACGCGGACGTGGCCCGTCAGCGGGAGGTTCACGCCCGCCCAGAGGGACCTGTACGAGGCCGTCCTGCGCGTGCAGCGGCACGGCGTGTCCCTCTGCCGTGCCAACAACAACAACGGCGGCATGACCCTCGACGGCGTCCACCGTGCCACCGAGCACGCCCTCCGGAACGAGCTGTCGAGGTTGGGCTTCGACATGAGCGGGAACAACCTCGAGACGCTGTTCCCGCACCACGTCGGCCACTACGTCGGGCTGGACGTGCACGACTGCCCCGGGTACGGCCGGGGCGTGCCGCTGCGGAAGGGCCACTGCGTCACGGTCGAGCCGGGCGTGTACGTCCCTGATGATGATAGGTGGCCGGTGCACTTTAGGGGTATGGGTATCAGGATCGAGGATAGCGTGTGTGTGGATGACGAGGGCCCGCTGGTGTTGACCACCGAGGCGGTCAAGGAGGTTGTTGATATTGAGGCCTTGAGGGATTGAGGCGCCCCTTGTAGAATTGACTCCTCGCGACGTGTCGTTGAAGGGCAAAATGGGGATGGGATGTGCACCTCGTATAAGCACCACGTCCCTCTCTGATGTACAAAAACAAGAAAGCCAAATCGTCTCTCAAAAAACCAGGTGAGCCGGCCACGTGGAAATATTGCATGGCATTGAATCGCAGAGCGGTTTCTACCCGTCAAGGACCCAATGCCACGTCCTCGTCAATTCATTACTGCCGTTCCTATACCGTGTGGGACCAATCCCTCCTTGCAATTATTCGTGATCCATTCATTCTCCCATTGAAACAGACCTCTTTCCCGTACCGCAATCCCTCTATTCTCATCGTCGTCATCATCCCCCTCACATCGCGATTCGTAGCCAAACTAGCATTGCTGCATCTCTCATATGCCCAAATGACGCCCCGGTTGGAAGTATATGTATGCATATATGTAGTATATGTAGATGTGTATGTACAGACACGTAGTTGGAGGTACGTAAAAGGTTTCTTTTTGAAAAAAGGGTCCTTGCTTGGAGGGGAGTCTATAATTTCTGCGCTTCGTGACGTCCGGGTTGTGCAAGGCAAAAACCACAGACATATAAAATAAAAAAAGATTACCAAATTTCGCGTCATGATCAAATGTACCAGCCGGAAGCAACGCCGGGTAGCTATGTAGGCTAATGGGCAGATGCCATGGGAAAACAGGGGTGAAAACGCCGATAAGACCCAATAAAAAATCAGACGGTGCCTTGGTATTAACAGAATGCTCTCGGGTCGAACAGCGTACGGCTGTAGTTGGGCATCTGGAAGGAGGGTCTCGCAGTCTGGCTGAGGAGCTGCTCGAACGCGGCGAGCCGCCTGGAGAGTTGCTGGTGCTGCGCCATGATGGACTTGTTCTTCTTCTCCAGGTAGCTGATATACTCGGTCGCTTTCGTGAGCACCGTGCCCTGTTCCGAATTGTAAGCTTTCTTCTGTTGTCTGCTGTAACTGGATTGAACCATCTCTGCGTGAACAGAGTTTGGTCGAGGATGCCACTACTCACCTTGCTGACTTTGGGCCGAGATGCCGGCGTGCTCGAGTCACCCTCCTCGGGCACACCATCCTCCATCGTCCTCAGCGCAGGCACCGCATCCCGCAGCTCGGCGATCCTGTCCTTCAGGTTCGTCCGGTATTTCCGCTCGATGTCGTTGTGGGCCGTCCGGTCTCCAAGTTTCCCCTTGCCCTTCAGGTCCCCGTCCTCCGTCTCCGTCTCCTTCCCCTTGCCCTTCTCCTCGGTCGCCGACCTGTCCGTGTTCGTCCGTGAGAGCCGTGGCCGTGCCAGTTGTGGCGGTTTCGCGACGGCGGGCGTCTCCGGCCTCAGGAGTGGCGCGTCGTCCGTCATCTGGCCCATCCCTAGGCTGCCCAGGCCGCCACCGAAAGCGCCCATCCCGCCCATGGATCCCATCCCACCCATCCCACCCATACCTCCCATACCGCCCATCCCGCCTAAGCCACCCAGGCTTAACCCCGAAGCTAAAGTCGCATGTAGACCGCTGCCTGATACGTAGCCCCGATTGTTATTATTTCCCAGTCCTCCGAACTGCCCAGACCCTAACCCGCCCATTACCGGGCCCGTATTCATGGCGATGGCGATCAGCCGTCTTTGGTCCTCCTCGTTCAGCTGATGCGGGTCTTGCGTGCTCATCAAGGAGTCGAGCCGTAAACCGGGCTGTGGCTTTTCCCAGCTTAGCGGTGTCGAGTACAGACCTTCCCGTGGCGGCACCTCTGACGGCGGCATCGTATCGATCTGGGACATCTGGTCTGCCAGGCTCATGGTTGAGAAGTCCTCGGCCTTCATGTCACCCTCTTCGGATAATGCGTAGTCCAGTGCGGCATCGTCAATCATGTCCTGTTGCCGGTAACCCCGCGATCTGGAGTTGCTGGGCCCTGGCTGCCCTGAATCCGAACTTCGCTGTGTGTCTCGTTGGGTTGGTATATTTGATGGTTCAGTATGAGCCCGTGACATCTTTGGCCTTTGAAACACAACACATTGGGTCAGCCACACCACCATCTTGTGATCTGCCGGATGGTTCGGGGAAAGATGCAGAGCAACTTTCAATGTCGGGCAACGAACTTTACGTCGATGCTCTTCAATTTCCTACCGGTCGCTTTGGGGAACAAGCTTACCGTTGATGTTGCGACTGCTGTTGCGCCTCCTTGCCCTTTTGATGGTTGAGCTCGGAGCCCTCCGTCTCCCCTGTGCCCTCCTCATTGTCGAATTGAATCCAATAATTGACATCATCAAAAGGCGTCGACTCTGTACTTAATTTCGTCCGTTTTCGTTCGTGGCCCCCTTTGGACTTGGGTGGCCGTGGAGGAAGTATTACTCGCGAGTTCTGGCCGTACATCTGCTGTCTTTGCTGTTGCTGTTGCTGTTGTTGTTGCTGCTGCTGCTGTTGCTGTTGTTGGGATCTGTTGGGCAATTGTCCAAACGATTCAAAAGAGAAGCCCGTCGGGGCGTTCGAGGGCGAGCCAAGGGGCGAATCGGCAGTCAGGCCAGCGATATCCCAGAAGTTCTGGTTCAAGGGCGTCGAGGCTTGCTGGTTGAATCGTCGTTGTTGCTGGCCATCAGGGTCATCGGTCTGCGCCGGGTCAGCACCAGGAACGCTTGGTCCAATCGGCATCTGTGTGCCCCGGTTGGAAGCAAGTCAAGACGGTAGAGACGGGATCGTAAACGGTGGTGGTGACCTTACTTGGCTGTTAGGTTCGAGGAAGTACTCGATATGTCTGAGGAGATTGGGGTCCATGGTCGATTGGTTATCTGCTGAGCATTGCAGACGAAGATAGGAGAGATCAGCGTGAAAAGGGAGCTGGATGTGCGCAGTATGTGGTGTATCGGATGATTTCGCGGCGGGTGGTGGGAATAAGGAATACCGGGGTAGGAGGGGTTGGTAGGTTCCGTCGGGCGCATAGGCGGCCCCTAGTTTGACTTTTTGGTGTGGTATTTGAGTGAGGCGAGGTGGTTACTTGATGGGGGGCGGACCGGTGTACTGGTAGGTAGGTACTTAGTAGGTAGGTACTTGTCTGTGTGTGGTGTATGTGTATGTGTATGTATCTTTTTTTTTTTATTGCCGTAGGGGACGTTGTTGATAGATTGCAGTAATCGTGAGGAAGAAGAAAAAGAAGAAGAGAGTTAACTAGAGAGAAGCTATCGCATGACTTGAAACAAAAAGTTCAATGCACCAAGTTTTTCCCCAGTACCTCACGACTACACTAGGTAAAGGCTGTCGCCCCCGGCAGATAGTACAGTCGGACAGTATCTACGTACAGTACGGTACAAGGAACCTGGAACTTCTAGGTGTGGCAATGCATCCAAAGTGGTGAATGCGCTTCTGTACCTAATTGATGTATGTGCAGCTGGGGCAGTCAACAGTCTGATGAAAGTCGCACGGGTATACCAACAATTGGGTAATAATGACCAGCAGCGGGGGAAGTTAGGAAAAGAGACCAGGTAGGTATCAATGTATGTACAATCGAGGGTATCACACATACACACGTATCGAATGGATCTGGAACAACGTGGGGATTTGAAAGGAGGAGTCAATCTCGAGGCAACGAATCGAGTTGACATGTGCACTGGTGCAGTGGTGACAAAGAACCGCCTGGGCAATTGGGTGGATAGAGAAGGGTGGAGGGTGAAGGGTGGAGGAGGTGGGTGGTCAACAAGAATAGGTAGCGGTAGCAGAAGGGGTGCGGTTTGACACACACTGTGGCTGGTTTTGGAAATAAATGGCCTGACACTTCTTCCTTTTTTTTGTCTCCTCTCTAAGGGTGATGGTTGACAGTGATCATCAGCCCTGGAGTGCCCGCTGTTGTGTTGTGTGTGTGTGTGTGTCATGAATGTTGAGAAACCCATTGGGATTCAGTAATCCAGTACGTAGAGGGAGAGAAGAGCCCTGGAGAGAGGTGCTCAGGTGCTGTAAAAAAAAAAAATCCATTGGCACTGCTGACACTGTCCCATCCAGTCATCCCCCAAATTCCAAATTCCCCCCTTCAACAGAGAGCAAAATGTCACGGGCAAATCATCAAAAACCATGCCATTCTGATTGCAGAATCAGACCACTTTTTTTTGCCTGTCCCTTTGGCAGTCGTCGACCCCACACAAGAAGGCAAGAGGGCTGGAGACAAGCCGGAGAGGGCTAAAGAGGGGCACCCTGCATTAGTGAGATCAAGGGTCCCTTTCCTCAGAGCGGGGCCGTATTCCCATTGGTGAGCCTTGCAAAAGCACGGACTGCACGGGTTGTGACACCTAAAACCGCTGGACAGGCAGGCATCTCCCTGATCTTCAGAACCCTTAGTCCTGCCTTTCGGGGTGCTTGTGATTAGTCGGACGATCCCGGACCCTCCCGCTTATTGAATTCTTTTTTTCTTTTTTATCAAGAAAAAAGTCGGAAGGGTCGATAACCCGAACCCTGGCCATACCAATGTCATATCCAGTGTCAGTGACGGCAAAACAACACATGTTGCCCAGGTGGGAGGCAGGTTTAGACTGATGCAGCCTAGCAGTATGATACGAGACGCCACATATGTCTACGTACCTGTATCCACTCGCCTCGAACGCTTTCACCATGCCTCGCCCACTCTCAGAGCAACACCTCATATGTACGCCACAAGGAAGCACGCTTCTCTCCTTTTCTTCTGTCTTCGATCAGCTGTTACCAGTGATAATCGCAACCTATGAACATACAACAACGCCCTATAGGGAGGAGGCACACTGACCGCTTATAGAGGAGTCATGTTCGACTTACATCCCCGTGCTAGTGGACTGCCCATATTTTGAGCAAGTTCAATGTTGTCGACCGGGTTTTGAGCAAGTTAATACTGCATACCAAGGAGCTATCAAAGTACAGTGCATCTGTCCACCCGCCACATGGACACAGGTTTATTCGACCTCGGCAGGTGTCATGTGGCTTTGAGAGAGATATTCAGGAGTGTGGGTTTCTTCTGCCCAAGAAAAATATTAGAGGAACAATCACCACAAAGACTCTTCCACATTGTGTAGTCCTCATCACTTTCGTTGCTGGCACTGGGGTTTATTTGGGTCCCAAGGCCCTTCTCATTACTTCGGAGACTTGACGAGCTACTGTACCAATGTACGGTGTACAAATAATGAGATCACCGCCGAGGGCTACAGTCGACCATCATCCAGTGGTCTGATGTGTTCGAAGATGGCGGTCGCTCGTGTATTACCTGGATACTCGAGTATGTAAGCAGCCGGAATGGACCCAACCAAGGCGATGGAAACTTCTCCGGCTGTTGCACATTATCTGTAAACACCCGTTTTCCTTTTAGATACACATCTAGCCTGATAGTAACCAGTCTGAGTTGTTGCGTACATACGGAAGTCTATCTCCACGTTGTTGAACAGCTGTTAACGAGCTGATAAGAGTGGAATTCACGAGTCTCTTTCCGTCCTTGCCCAATTGAAGTTGCGCAAAAAAACGAACGAAACATGTATAGATGAATGTATATATGTCTGAACAGAGAGACGTTAACTACAATTATATAACAGAGAACTCGCAGAAATATTGGGCGTGTGTGGGCTACTTATTCTGAGCTCACTCCTGAATATGTCCAATCCATGTGCAACACCTTTTTGGGGTAGAAAGGTGTTGCACATGAGAGGTTGACTTCTTCATTCCTTGAAAACTGACCTTTTCCCCTTGTTCTCTCTCTTTCTTTATCTTCCGTTCCGAGATTGTTATGATTCATCTGGTACTAATTCAATGTTTGAGACCCATAGGTCTCTTCATTTTGAGGTTAGGGGACTATCCTGTCAACAAGGAGTGGTATTTATATTTGAGCCCGGTTATATATGTTCTTCATCTAATTATACACTTGATTCTTCCAGCTGTCTGAAACCATATTCTTCCACAGGCACAAAGTTTGCCGGTGGCCCAGCACCAAGCATGAACAGCAGAATATGCAGCCTCGAGAGACAGAGGAAATACATGATCCAATTCAACAACCTTACTCCCCATGTCGTCTCGGGATTCACAATACGCGGCATTCCCGGTGCCAGCTTCTGCGCGCGGTCCACGAGTGGCCTCATTTTCTCCTCGTACTGAGCGAATGCTGCAGCAAAATTGTTAGGGTGCTGCAGCAGGGAGCCAGCAAGGTTATAGGCGCCGTTCAGTGCCAGTGTAGTGCCCATGCCAGAGACAGGCGAGGCACAGTAACTATATGCAATCATATAAAGTAGTAATTAGCAGCAGGCCACATGATAACAAGAAGAATCAACTGAGGGAAAGCCATACTCACCCAGCGTCACCAAGAAGGACCACACGCCCCTTGCTCCACTTGTCCATCTTGACCTGACCGACCAGGTCATAATAAAAGTCTCTCGTCTGCATCATCTCTTTGATAATTCTTTTGCATTCCCAACCAGCATCGTGGAAATACTCCGACATGATCGCCTTCTGTGACTGCACATCCTCTCGACCCTTCGCGGCGACCGCGGGGAGTCTCTCATCGTGGTCGTTGATGACATACATGAACACTGTTGTTCTGTCACGCTGTTCATCAGGCCGTACCATAATACCCCGGCGGCCAGGTGCATGGAACCATCGACGCCACTGAGAATCAGTCTTGCCCCGAGGCATGCTGAAGAATGCCCCATACATCCCCAGTCTCCTGATCCTATCCTCCTCGCCGCCTGAACCCCAGACCATGCTCCTAGTCCTGCTCTGCAGGCCATCCGCCCCGACGACGAGGTCATACCTCCTCCTCTCACCACTCTTCGCAAGGTGCACACCCACCTTCTCCCCATCTTGCGCGATCTCATCCAGATAATCCCCAAAGATGTACTCGATCCCGCGCCCGCCACCCCTCTGCACCGCCTCGCTCACATCCCTACTCCTCTCCCAAAGCAACTCCGCCAACCGTCCCCTCAGGATCTCAATGTCGCTCGTGGGCGTCTGATACTTCCCACTAGTATCCGCAGCGAGTTGGGCCCACACGGTATTGTTCTCGTCCACAAACTGCACACCCGCCTCGCCGGTCGTCGACGCGCGGACTGCAGCCTCCAGGCCCAGCTTGCGGAGTATCGTCAGACCTGTGCCGCGGACGTCGATGTTCTGGCCGTCCTTGCGCATGACGTGGGAGCGCTCGAGGATGGTGATGTGTGGCTTCTCGTTGGCGGGCAGGGGCGAGAGGAGGAGGAATGTTGCGAGTGTGGGGCCGGCTATGGAACAGCCTACTATGAGGATGTTGAGAGGTGCCATGTTCAAAGGTCTATTGAAGGTAACAAATGTCCTGGTCAGGGGTCAGATGGTTCATGTGTAGCGCCGAGTTGCTCGGTACATATGGTACTGGAGGGGTATATGCGTGTGGCTTTAGGAGAGATCCGAGCAGTGCAAGCGGGTGCCTTTGAGCTTTTATTATCAGGAATGTTATCACTTGTTCAGGCCTAAATAAGACGGATGAATGCTTGAGGGTCCGTCCATCGAGTCACTAAATAGAGTCTAATGGTATCAAATACCCCCCAAGCCTTTATTGGGCCGGATTACGGGATCCCGCTCCAACCAACTCCGACCCTGTCAACCTTAGGAATCCCGTCAACCCGGAGATTCACTCGCCTTCGCGCCCGGGCGGGTTTCAACAGTCAAAATCGTTTCTGGAATCCGACGAGGCATCCGGCTTGACGCCATCGACAGACATGGCACATTACCCCATCCACACTCCTCTGTCGGGTACAGTTTAGGGAAGCATCATCATCTCGTAAACAGCCCCTCCTCAACCGCGACCGATGCCTACACATCTGTAACTGAAGACAGCACCAACGAATAGTACGGCGCAGATTCCAACCAGAAGCAGTAGGTTGAGCTGATGTTCGACCTTCAGCACAGAGGGGACACTGGGGCAATATCAAGAGAACAAGAAATTTCCAGCGTTCAGATGTGATGGATTTCGATATACAGATATAGAAGACCAAGTTTCTGGTATTGCCCGCAGGCTCCAAGTTGAGTCAAGCCAATGAAGATGAAGATAGGGCTTGTGTGATAGCACATGGGCCCTGCTTGATATTGCTCAGGCAAGGGGCCTGCGCACACCGTCGCTCGTTGAGATCTCTCCGCCATGTCCCGTCAGCCTGTCGAGAATCCCTCTCATTCCCTTATCAGACTAAATCTACTCCCCTTTCCCGCCATCGACATCGTCCTTGATTCCAGCAGTGGCCTTCGCCTTCTCATACAAAGCCAGAGTCACCGCGGTCAGCGACGTCGGGTCAGCACCCCGGATCCTATCGACCTTGCCCCCATCCGCAAGCACCACAGACGCTCCAGGGCTGGGGAGCTTGACCTCCACGGGCGCGGGCTTGCCGTTCTCGAAGAAGACGAAGGTGGGCATGGCGGAGACGCCGTACCGGCCCGCAACGTCGTTCACGTGGTCGACGTTGATCTTGGCGAAGGCGAGGTGGCCCGGGATGGCGTACTTGTCCGCCAGCTTGGAGAAGACGGGCGCGATGGCCCGGCAGGGCGGACACCAGTCGGCGTAGAAGTCGACGACGACGTTGGTGGTGGACTTCAGCAGGGCGTCGAACTCGGCGGCTTTGGTGGCCTTGTGGACGTTGCCCGACGTCTCAGGGATGGGTGAGCGGTCTTTGAAGAGGGCCTGTAGGTTCGTTAGTTCTGTTTGGTGGAATGAATTGCAGCTCTTCATCGCCATCTCTGTTTGGGGCTTGTGAAACAGGACAGACCAAGATGTATAGCACCCCAATATCGACATGACGGTTCAGTGAGGGAGTTTTCAGATGTTTCCCCGAATCTTATGCGGAGTGCAGCAGATATAACTTACAGGACCGATGAAGTAAATGGCGATCAGCGCCAATATGAAATACCAATTTGTCTCCATGTTGTGAAGGTTGTAATCGTTGTTCGGGCAGTTTAATGTGGTGTGTTGTGGTGTGTTCAAAGATGGTTTGCGTGTTGACAAATTGCGTACTTCAGCACCATTATTGCGAGGGTTGGGACTAGGGTTATCATGAGACCCCCCCCCAACAACCCCAGCTGCCGATGGTCATATATTGGTGTGGACCCTCCCCCAGTCACCGCCGCCCCCAACTGGAGACCGGTCAACTAGTCCTAGCACTTATATACCTTAACCATACTATGCTGATCCGTCTTGAAATTAAACATAAGCTGATACGCATCATGGCGTTATATGCGAAGTTAAAGTTTCACTGGTTGTACTGTAGTGGGAGGCCAGATTATCACCAGTATATAGGAAGCACAGATCCGATACATGACAAGGGGATTCTACAATTCCCTCCCACACAGTGATATAATAGTTAGAGACTTATATGGCCACGGTCTACGGGTCTAATGCTTTCAGCTTTGATATTACTAACTTAGGTCCTAGAGTCACGACGAAAAGTGAGCATGATCCTGAAGCCTCTTATATATAGCTTGAACACTTAGGGCCCCTGAGATTTGCTCCTAGACATCTCTTTCGATACCAAGCACGACAATTAGATCTGAAGTCTCCTCGGCACCACCGATAACCTCCAACCAACAAGTACCAACTCAAGACACACACCTGCCAGCGATCATAAAACAAAATGGCGCCTTTCGCCTTGCCTAGAACTCGCCGAGTTCCATACTGGACCTGCTGTAAATGTGGCCATGGTTGGCAGATAGTTGTCAGGGAAATCGCCGGTACATGCTTTTGCAACTATTGCTGGCACCCACTTTGCCGGGTTTGCCCAGAAATGACCTTTACGATCTCAACTCCGGCAAAGAGGTAGGGTGGAAAACAACTTTGATACAAGGGACCCAAGACATGAATGTTCTAGGTATTATACGCAGCTCCTCAAACAATATATCGTACTACTATACCAAGTGCTGATATATTCCATCAAGGGCACTCAGGGCTTCTAAGGATAAAGTCGGACACTGGAACCACATCTAAGAAGGATGTATATAGCTTAGCAACCTGAAATATAAGCATGTCACAACGCTGCATGGAGGACCGGTTTGGTAGAGAACCCAGTTTTGCACCGGGAGAAAGAAGTTACTATGTCCAGTAAGGATGGCGGGAGGGTGGTATGTGTACCTAGGCAGATGCACATGTGGGGCTGTAACAATATATATTATTTATTACGAATTCACGTAGCACTACTAAATCAAGTGCCCAGGATGGATCTAGTATGTGCTATCTTATGGAAGGTTTCTTCAGCCTAGTTCCGAAACAAATTTTAGAGACCTATATGATACATTGTGATTTGTTTGTTTAACACACTAATAACTCGGTATCTACAAGACTATATATATGTATCGGTGAGGCAAAATCTACTTCATATGCTTAAATTTGTACAGGGAGGCTTAAAACAAACATATCTCATGGGTAGTTGATACCATTTTTCCAAGGTTGGATATAGGTAAGATATGCCGTATCTTACGCTGCCCTAACCCTACATATGAGATACGCCGCCACTTTGCAGCTGCTAATCACACATCATGGGTTACCTAAAGAGCCTCAAGATTCCACCCCACCACAATTGACTGCAACTCAATTGTCCTGAAAGCGGTACTTGATATTATCGTTTACGGTCACATGATGGCAATGGATTTGATCTGGAGTGGCTCCTGAAGGCCCTTTTCACGGGCTAAATGTTTCGTTCTTTTGTTACAGACCCCGTCGCCGACCTGACGACGAGAAAAGCCATGGAAGATGCCTCACCCTTCCCCGATTAGGCTTGGTTCGACTTGTTCGTTCTCACGCCGAAGCACATATATAAATATATTGATGCTGCCTATCTCACTCTTGCACTACGGTGATGCTGTTGCCACCACCTGGGCATTCTCATTCCATCCTTCCAAGGTTCGGCGTATGTGCTGACAGGCAACCGATCGGCGCGATGGATTCGAGGCAGACGCTGCGCCAAGGCACGCGACTTCGTAGTGGAGATGACCCAAACCCGTGGGAAGGGCTGCATGTGCGTCCCATTCCCCCGGGCGGCCAACCATGGTGGCCGGTGTTGTGCATTCATCGACCACCAACAGAATGATCTCGTGACCTTGCTATTGGCTTCTTGACCTTCCTTTCTTTCCCAACGACCATTTCCTGGGTTTGGGCTGTTTCCAACATTCATCATCGGCTTTGTTCACCGCCGTCTTGCCTTCTTGATTAGTTGCCATGTTGGTGTCTTTTAGTCTCTGGGCTGTGTTTAACCGCCTACGCAGCAAACATTCAAGTGGAGCCAACCTACTGACTCCCGCTATTGATGGCCAGTTGACTCTTCGGTGACTGCTGCGGCTCCACTGACGGGACTCTAAGCTGGCTGGGAAACCCCTGGTAGAGCCTCGATACGGGCCAGCTTTGACATTTCCAAACGTCGGCCCGGCTTTGTGGCTGGCTGTCACAAAGGATGCTGATGCTAGTCACTCTAGGTGGCTAAATAACGGTGAATGCAAGCGGCCAATGCAAGCGGCCCTCCAGTTAATTCACATGCACTTGTACATCATTCGAAATGTATAATCAGACGGAGAGGCGGCCGTTTGGCCCTAAATGGAGCTTTATTACCCGCGAACGAATAGAGGCAGGAACTTGAACTTGTTGCGTTAAAACTTTACAGCTTACATTTCAGCTTTAATGAAGTCTTAGCACAAAATGGTAGGTGATAGTGCTCAGGATTTCCTGTCTTCACCTGCTAACAGTTTGCCAGGTTCAACAAGTTGTCGTACCCATTTACACAAGCCATGACGAGCCTCCTCCCTACTCCGAGACGCAGGAAACGAGCAGTCCCTCAGCAGATGCTTCCATAAGCATCCAACCTCTGCCCGATAAGGATGGAGTTATCATCAGTGTCCAGCCACCAAAGAGCCCTGCGGATCAAAAGCTGTCGCATGTTCCTTGCGATATAGCACTGGTCATCGATGTCTCGGGCAGCATGGGAGCTGATGCCCCAGTTCCAGGAGAGGAGGGTGAGAACACAGGACTATCCGTCCTCGACCTTGTCAAGCACGCCTGCAGAACTATCATGTCTACCATGACGGCAGAGGACCGGCTGGCTATTGTGACCTTCTCTAATGGATCCAAGGTCCTTCAGCCACTGACCGCCATGACGGATGAAAACAAGGAGACAGCCAAAACCAAACTAGAGGCGATGAATTTGGAGGGCTGCACGAACCTCTGGCATGGTCTCAAAGATGGGATCAAGCTTTTCAAGAATGAAGAGACTACCGGTCGTGTGCCCGCTGTAATGGTTCTGACGGATGGAGTGCCTAATCACATGTGCCCTCCACAGGGGTACGTCCCAGCACTCAAGGCGATGGGCAATATCGTACCGTCGATACACACTTTTGGGTTCGGATACACTCTCAGGTCTGGGCTGCTGAAGTCCATCGCAGAGTTTGGAAACGGAAACTACTCTTTCATCCCTGACGCGGGCATGATTGGGACTGTCTTTGTCCACGCCGTTGCCAATTTCCAGTCGACCTTCGCGACTAACGCCACTCTGCGTTTGACCTACCCAGATCATGTTACCATACAGCAACCTACCGGGGCATCAGTTGACCGACAAGATGCTGTCCTTGTCGCAGGCGGCAACTACGGACTGGTAATATCACTAGGAAACATACAGTATGGGCAATCTCGCGACATCTACTTGCAATGGAAGAGTAGCTCTGCGAATGACGACGAACTTTGCCCACCGTTCGTTAATGCTGCCCTTCAATACTACCAGATGACTGGAACGCAGTGTACCAACCATGCAAGCAGAAGCTTGCACGATCTGTCCTTCACCACCCTGTCTGATGCTGAGATGGCGTACCATATCTCACGATCACGCATCTGCGCCTTCCTTGCAGAGCTGTTCCCCATCGATCCCCTCGGCGAGCATCGTGTCGACGGAACCCTGATATACGGAGACGGTCTCACCCAGAAGCAAACCCAACTGCGCGACCTCATCGCATCCATCCCAGCAGCCCACTATCCCAAGGACCCAAAATGCAACTCCCTCCTCCAGGACCTCCGCGGCCCAGAGCCTTTAGGCCAGATCTCTCTCGCCCTTTCACGGCCGGACTACTTCACCCGCTGGGGCCAGCACTATCTCCCCAGCCTCCACGGCGCACACGCCAGACAACTCTGCAACAGCTTCAAGGACCCAGGCCCCCTGCAGTACGGCGCCGAGTCCCCGCTGTTCATCAAATGCAGGGACGCACTCAGCACCGCCTTCGACGACCTGCCCGCGCCGACACCGAGCAACCTCCCCCCGGTGGGCGCCAGCCACATGTGGATGAGACGCTGCAAGCGCAGTCATGTCGACCCGGGCAGCTTCAGCCGCTTCAGAGATATCCAGATGAGCTCCTACAACTCCTCCAGCGCGCCGTGTTTCGCCGGGTGCACGAGGGTCCGGCTGGCGAGCGGCAGGCGCGTCCGTATCTCTTCGCTCCGGAGGGGAGTCTGCGTGGCGACGCCGCTTGGGCCCCGTGAGGTCGCCGCTGTGCTGGTGACGCCTGTGTGTCGGAGGGAAATGATCCGGCTGGAGGGTGTGCTCGTCACGCCGTGGCATCCTGTTGCTTTGCCTACTGGTGACCCCGTCACGGGGCGGGATGAGGGGTTTGGTTGGGTGTTTCCTGCTCAGGTGCGCCCTCGGGAGGTTGTGAGGTATACAGGGGCGATTTACAGTGTGTTGTTACAGAGAGATGGTGATGTTGGTGCGCATGCTATTGCGCTGGGTGGGGGGAAGGAAAATGTTCCGTTTTGGGGGGTTACGTTGGGTCATGGTATGACGAGTGCGAGGGGGAGGAACGATGTGAGGACGCATCGGTTCTTTGGGAGTTATGGTCGCGTGGCGAGGTGTCTGGCGAGTTTGGGGGTGAGGAAAGATGGTCTTGTGCTTGGGGGTGGTGTGAGAAGGAGTAAGACAACTGGGCTTGTCAAAGGGTTCGAGGCATATCGAGGTGGGAGACGACGATGTGCTGGAACCTTGCCATTCTTGAAACGTAAGGCCGGTGTACTGCGACGGGTGGGTGTTTGGAATGTGAACGGGTGCGTGCCTAAGTAGTGATAGCAAGACAACCTTGAAGAGCGTGATATTGTCGTTGCTTATGAAAGTTTCATGTGTCATAAATTCATCAGCTTGGATCATTCTGGCTTTATGAAACCCAGCTAAAATATTTGGCATCCTTCTGTTACCCAGAAAAAACACTAGAAATAGGACCTTACGTGAAGTTATCATCAATCTGTGCCTTCTTGCCGAACTCTTCGTCAACTACGCCACCAATGTTCCAACAGACATCTGCAGCCAAGCTTTCTACTTCATATCCCATCTCTCCTTGATAATATCAGCTGCCCTCTCCGCAAATGCATACACAGTAGCCTGCAAGTTAGCAGTACTAACAAGCGGAATGGCACTCGCATCAACAACCCGCAGGTTCTCGACCCCATACACCTTTAGCTTCGCATCCACAACACCGCCCTTCTCCCTCGGCAGCATGGCACAAGTCCCCGCAAGGTGCCACATGGACCCTACATTGGCCCTGGCGTACTCCTTCGCTGCCTCGAGGCCATCAAAGTCCGAGGCCGGGTCGCGGTGCGTCAGCGGCTCGTGCAGCAGCTTGTTGAGTGGTGCGGACGTTGCGATGGTCTTGATGTGGAGCATGTGCCGGGCAATGATCTCGACGTCGACGGGGTGGGATAGGTACTTGGGGTCAATGATTGGGGGGACGGAGAGATCGCCGGACTGGATGTGAACACTGCCGCGGGATAGGGGCTGCGACAACATGGTGCTGATGCTCACGAACTTGCCCGGAAGCGCAAGTGAGGGACCTGCATTGGCGTCAAGGGGCATATTGACCTGTGCAAGGGCCGTGAGGTAGGCGGCCGATGGCTCATTCGGGTCGAGCAGGGCCTTTTCTGTGACCTCGTAGTATGCCCGGGCTCGCGCGTGATGTGGACTGTCTCCCGCAGTGGGTCGATGCTGGTCGAGCAGCGTCTTCACCGTCTCTACACCCCCAGCGGAATTCTCGAGGACTGGGAGGTATGCGTATGTGTAAGTACCACAAGACGACAACGGGCCGCTCCTGGTCGTGGCATACTCCTGCATGGCTTGTTGCAAGGCCTCGGGCTCCTGCCTGATCAGAGGATCGAGCGTGTCAAGGTCGTCCACGGCTCTAAAGCCGGTGTAACAGACGATATGATCGTGGAGGTTCTCACCGACCGCAGGAAGATCCTGGACGACATCAATACCATAGGTCTTGAGAAGCTCCGCATTACCAATTCCGGACAGCTCCAGGATCTTGGGAGACTGCAAGGCACCGGCGGCGAGAATGACTTCCTTGCTGGACTTTACGACCTTCGTCTCGCCATTATGCTTGTATTGGAGACCAGTGGCCTTAGTAGAATCACCCTCCTTCCCGAAAAGTATCTTCTCAACAATGGCACCAGTAGTGACGTGGAGGTTGTCCCGGCCCTTGTTGGGGTTGTAATAGGCCGTGGTGGAATAGCTTCTCTCGCTTGTGACAGGGTCGATGCTGGCGAGACAGCTGAAGGATCCGACTGAGCCGTTGAGGAACGGGTCACCAGTCATTTGGTGTCCGCGGTTCTTGAAGGTCTCTGCCCAAGCCTCTCGTATTGGGTGCGACACACCACCAGAGAAGGAGGTCTGGATCGGGCCCTTGGCCGCATCGTTTCTAGTCGACCAGGCCTCGATCCCGAGGGCTTTCTCCGTAGCTTTGTCGACTGGCGGGCTGGTGTATGACTTGGCGAAGTACCCCTTGAGGCGCTCGTGATTCCAGCCCTCGTTTCCAAGTGTCTCCCAGGAATCAACAAGACCCTTAGCCGGGGGAACGAACACATGTGCATTGATGGCACTCGAACCACCGAGAGCTTTACCCTGGTTCAAGCTGATCACTCGGTTCTTGAGATCTGGCTAGCGAGGATGTAAGTAATCTCTACGTAGTTCTTATATGCCATTGAGAAAGACAGATGATCAATACCTGTGGTACAGTTCGGAAGGCCCAGTCGGCTTCAGATCCTAATAATGCTGAGAAGAAAATCGGAGTCTTCGCACGTGGATCCTCAGTATGGTCAGATCCTGCTTCCAAGACAAGAATGCGCTTGCTCGGGTCTTCAGAGAGACGGGCAGCGACGACAAGGCCGGCGGTGCCGCCTCCCACTACTACGAAGTCGTATGTAGACATAATGCTTTTTTGAAAAGGAACGTTCTAATAAGAAGAACAAGGAAGACCCGCGGTAAATTTGGAGGTTGAGCTTCCCAATGGTTTCCAAGGATCGTCTAACAGCCTTCTGCTCGAGGTCTGCTTGGAAGGGAAGATATAATCCTTTTCTACTTCCCTTGCTCCGCCTTTTTGTGCACTTTGTACTGGCTGGCCTTCCAACAAATCCTATGTATATAATGTACTTAAGTGCCTTCAATAAGCATGTGAGTGGGGTAGAGATATGTATGGGGCAGTTACCATAACATTGAATAGAGTAGTGCATGTGATGGGCGGCAATGTTACCCGTGCATCTGCGTATGTTGGTTCCACGCATGCAAGATCGTGCCTTTCTGAGTAAAGATCACCGATAATCGTCAGGATATATTTGTCCTAATTACTCTTCCAGGCTATCGACGATCTCTAGCCTTACAGAGCTTTTGAGTTGTCAGGGTTTTTGGCTTCGAATATTACTTTCGGCCAGACGACAATGCTTGGTACACTGGCATTACTGGAAGCTGCTGGCAATATTTGGGAGATTAACCACGAGCTGCAACCATGAGTCCACCTTGAACAGATTGCTGATGCCTCAGTTGGCAACCTTGGAATGCCAGGTGTTGGTTGATTATATGCCAACGCTCCAGATGTCGTGAGGCTATGCCCACTTATACCCCACCAAGTACCCTAGGGTAGCCACCGGCCCATAATTCTAGGACTGTTGGCGCTTTGTAATTTCCTGTGCCTCAGACCTACATATCACTGGCAGTAGAGGGCCAGTCATTCAGCTCGAAGCCGCATCGTGCGCCGTAATATTGGGTAGTAAGCGAAGCCGTCACAACTGGTACTACTTACGTGTTTGCGCCTGTGAATCGCCAGCCAGGACAACATATACGTCTTCATTTCGGCGATGTCAGATCCAACATCGGACAAGGCAAGGCGGATGCAGATTTGGACTTGACTGGCGAGGCGACCTTAGTTGAAGTAGGACTTGAAACCCTCGCTTCACTTGTGCCCAGCTCGCCGAAAAGTCCCATTTGCAGCTGAGAATTGAAGTCAGAACCCCATCCTCCTCGAGTGTACAACGGTACATAACTAGGTTAATTGGCTAGCTAAACAGCTGTAGGCAGGAGTACCCTAGGGTAGTTTTGGTAGATAGTAAGTACTTCAGTCTGTAAAGGCAAGGCCATATATGTAGGTTGTGTCCTAACAGAGCTCTCACTAACTCCAACTCAGTCGAAGTTTCGGCGAGATCAGTTTATTGCTCGGACTTCTTCTCTCTAAGCTGTCAATACGCTTCCCATAGCCATACAGTATAGCCGAGAAGAAGTAGATGCGTACTCTGTAATTATATTTGTCCTCAAGTACTTAGGTACGTACTAATGGCTAATGGTATCAGGTGTGGAGCATAACATACTTTCAGGCACCCATGCATACGGGCTCGGTTTATCACCAACGATGTGATCACCGGCCCCCACTTCTGACCATCACGAGCCATATTGATGTCTTGGACGAGCAGTACGACCAGATATATCAACAGGTGCAACACAACGGTATACTCCAACAAGTCAGAGTTGTGAAGTCTGATTCTATGGCGAACCCATCAATAACAGGCCTCGGGCCCCCGTCAAAGTTGTCGACTCCATTGATCTGTGGAAGATGTCAAACCCTCCAAATAGATCGAGAAGGCCAGCTTCGCCAATCTGGGACTATCTCCATGCAATTTATGGCAACGTCCTTAAGCCAAAGCGACTGCGAAGTTTGCCGGATATTGTGGAACTCCTTCAGACATTTCTCTCCCAAGTATCGTTGTCCTTCGAACATTGTAGTTGGCATCTCTGCAGGCCGAGATGGGCAGCTCTCCATACTTTTCAATCCTCATCCTGAGTGGGACTCAGAGAGGACAACTGGGCTCAGGGGCATTACACTTTATCGTCGCCCAGGTAGGCTGCCTAAACCTCTGAGATACTACGCATTTGGACCAGGCTGACGGCTATATAAACTAGATATTCCATGTCCTTGGTCGATCTTCCCGGCCCCCAATATCACCAGTATTGAGGTGCTCAGATCTGGGTCAATTGGTCGAGCCAAGCATTGGATAGATCAATGTGACAAACACCACAACTGCCAAACATCACAGGATCGCAAGCTCCCATCCAGACTCCTGTTTCTAGGAAGAACAAATTCCGATATACGATTGCTTGAGACTAAGGACCACGAAGATATAGGCAGATACGCATGCCTTAGTCACTGCTGGGGCGAGCCGCAGTCAATGGAGGGGTTTAAAACAATACGCGAGAATTACTCGGACCGTCTTCAATCTATTCCTTGGGTCGATATCCCACGTACTTTCAGAGACGCTATAAAGGTTACTAGAGCTCTAGGTATCGGATATATCTGGATAGACTCCATCTGTATCATCCAGGGCGACCAATGTGACTGGGAAAGAGAAGCGGCAAATATGCACTCAACTTACGAAAACTCATATATCACGATCGGTGCAACCTCGGCTTCCGGTCCCTCGGGGGGACTCTACTTACGAAAACGTAGCCGGATCTTCGAAGAATCTGGGAATACCTCGTCAGGTCACTACTTTTCGGTAATGGGACGCGGAAGTCCTGAACATCCCGATGAGCGAGACGGGGGTTCCAAGAGGAGAAACTACTACCAACAGCCTCTATTGAAGAGGGCATGGGTCATGCAAGAGCGGCTTCTCTCCCCTCGATTTCTACATTTCACTTGCCACGAGATGATGTGGGAATGCAAGAGTGATGTATCATGCGAGTGTGGAGACGCGACTGTTAAGCAGATGTCGATGAAGCAGGCCCTTCATAAGGCTTTCGACGATCCTAAGGACATAGCCAAGTCTTGGCGCCAGGTTGTGACTTCTTACTCCTTGTTGAGCCTGACAAAGGAGTCTGACAAGCTACCTGCATTATCTGGTTTAGCAGCTAAGGTGGCGGCCAAGAGGCCCGGCTCAGACTACCTTGCTGGGCTTTGGAGTGACTCTGTTGCCCATGATCTTCTCTGGCGAGTCCAGCCGTCATGGGGCCCACTCCAAGATCGCCGTCCTGCTGAATGGAGGGCACCAACATGGTCCTGGGCTTCACTAGACTCGCGGATCGAGTTTCCAGATGAGGGAACAGTTACGAGGCTCTATCAAACTATCACCCATACGCGAGCTTTACCTGCTACTGGGGATAAGTGGGGGCGGGTGACCCAGGGGTCGCTCCAGCTTACCATCCGCGGTTCGCTTTTCCCTGCAAAGATAGAGATGGAAGGGTATAATGAGACCAGTATGATCCTCGAAGGCCGAAGGATTAACTTCTCCAGGAGAGGGAGCCAGTCCAGCAACATAGTCTTGCACATTGATACCCGGGACGACATGTCGTTCTTGAAGGACAACACTGTCTTTTGTTTACGGTTGGCACATATACATCATGGGGATCGGGAGAGCGAGCACACGCTAGTACTTCGCTTTGACCATGGTTCATGCAAGTATGAGCGTATTGGTATCATTGAACAGGAACGTATGGTATTACCTGGACGGACGGCCGCATTTTCGGCTTCTGATGAAAACCCATTCGGGCAGGGCGGCGAGGAAAGGATGGTCGAATTCGTCTAGCTGAGGTGTGTCGAGAAGGAACCTTGTAAATTTAGTTCCCAAGGGTTGTTGACGCCAGAGTCGACGTGTGCCGCGATGCGCCCGAGGTTTTAGGTATCTAGACTTACGCGTCCGTACTCCTCAAAGCTACGCAGTTGTGACCCCCATATATCATATGGCCCACTCATGTATAAGGGATTTACGATATATATTCAGAGTCTTCGTATATTATAAACTGGGTTCCACCAGATATATATGATATATGAGGGTTCATGCTACATGGGGATATGGTATATTGGGTGCCCCATGGTCACCACTGCATGTTAGAATTCGGACAAAGCTCATAATCATCACCTTATAGTCTGACACTGATGCACGACTTTAGTATACAGGCTTATACTCCTGGAAATTAACCGAATCCGGAGGGCCAATATCTCACGGATTACGACGACTGCAATTTCACGATGAAAGTATATGGACATGAGTGAGATAAATGATTTAACTTCCACACCACAAGCCGTTGTGATGATATGCTATAAAATACACTTTGCTAATATGATTTCGACATCTTGTACATGCTCTGGTTCATCGGGTTATGCGAAAAGTTTCAACATCCCGACATTGACCAATACGTCCTCTTATATACGTGTTGATTACTCTCAACAAATTTAAGCAGCAACGTCGGGCTTGCCGAACTCCTTGATGTACTCCTCGGAGTAAGGGTAGTCGACGTAGCCGGGGGCGGGCTTGTCACCGTTCTTCTGGTTGATGTAGAAGGTGAAACGGTCGTAGTCGGTCAGGGGGAGACCCTTCTTGACGCGGAAGACCAGGTCGGGCGTGGAGATGAAGCGACGGCCGAAGACGACGGCGACGTTGTGGTCGTGGTACTTCTGGGTCACAGCCTGGATGGCGAGCTCGGTGGTGAAACCACCGGCGATGAAGACGGGCTTCTCACGGCCCCAGGACTGCAGAGCGAAGTCGAGGCTCTCGTTCTCGGGGTTGACATCGACAACACCGCTGTGGAATTCGTTAGCATCAAGATTTCATAATGAGTTTGGCCCGGGAAAAGGGCCATTATGTTCGGGGTGGTAACTTACTGAACTCTGGGCTCAACAAGGTGCAGGAAGGCCAGATCCAGGGAGCGGAGCTGGTGGATGATGTAGCTGAACTGGGGGATGGGGTCGGCCATGCGCATGCCCTGGAAACCGGACCAGGGGGACAGACGGATACCGGTCTTCTCCTTGCCGACGGCCTTGACGACGGCCTTGGCGACCTCGAGGCAGAAGCGGGCGCGGTTCTCGATGGAGCCACCCCACTGGTCGGTACGCTTGTTGCAGGTGTCCTGGTTGAACTGGTCGATCAGGTAGCCGTGGGCACCGTGGATCTCGACACCGTCGAAGCCGGCCTTCTCAACGGCGTTCTTGGCGGCGGTGGCGTAGTCGCCAATGGTGGCCCAGACCTCCTCCTCGGAGAGGGCACGGGGGGTGGGCTGGCCCTCGGCGATGGGAGTGGCGCTGGAGGAGACAAAGTCGTTCTCGAAGTCGAACTCGTCGTCCTTGACGGCACCGCCGGAGCCGACGGGGTCGGGGAAGGCGGCGCGGCCCAGGTGCCACAGCTGGACGAAGATCTTGGAGCCCTTGGCGTGGACGCCGTCGGTGACCTTCTTCCAGGCGGCCAGCTGCTCGTCGTTCCACAGACCGGGGATGGTGGCGTAGCCACCGGCCTTGGGGCTGATGAATGTGGCCTCAGAGATGAGGAGGGTGCCGGGGACGACGGCGCGCTGGGCGTAGTACTGGGCCATCAGGTCGGTGGGGACGTGCTCGAAGGTGGCACGGAACCGGGTCAGGGGAGCCATGACGACCCTGTGGTCGAGCTTGACGTCGCCCACCTGGAGGGGGGTGAAGAGCTTGGTGTTCTCAGCCATGATGAAGGATGTTGGTTTTTTGTATAAAGTATAAAATCTAAAATATCAAGATGGAATAAGACGAGATGGGGGTATCAACTGAACAGAGATCTAGTTTATGAGAAATGATTGTGTTTATATGGCAAGATTGTAAACAGGATGTTCAACGACTACGACGGGGGAGCATTATATATCAGAATTCTTAAGGGGGCGGTTTCCATAATTTTCTGTCCTGCTCATGGTGCTCCACCTACCGCGCCAGAATTATGTTATCCCTATGAGAGCTGCTTAACAATCCGGACGAAAATCCGGACGAAAAACAGTACCTGGCAGCCTGGGTACCGGGTCGGCTCTTGCTGGTGTCGTGGTGGATCAGTTTTCAAAGCGGGCACCCCGTTTCTCCGGACGATTCTCGAGTATTCGGTAAGCGGGACTCTTCTGTACACGCGAGTCATCGAGGTCAACGAGGAGGCGAGAGTCATTCCCAGGCCACCAGGATCGCTGGCTTGAAGGTCGCCTTTCTCTATTTGCTTGCCATACTTTGAGGAGTTCTTGCTGTAGGAACTACCCAGCTACTACATGTATGCGGCGATTTTTCAGGGCTGGGGGACTCTCTGTTGTCTTAAAGAGTGGTTGTTGATGGCCACATGGCGTGGATCTCGAACGATTTAATGATTATGCCGGCAGTTGACACTGCGATTACGGTACAAGGATTACAGCAGTGACGAAGCCACCTGGCTTATGGAGAGCCGCATTGAAGAACAAGGATGTTTGTCATTACATACGTAGATCGGAAAATTTAGACCCCGGACGGAAAAGTTCGCCCCATGCTGTTAGTATGTGGATCTCCGGAGTCAGGACAAGTCAGGCTTAATAATCCCTCGAGATCTGTAAGAAAGCGACGCCCTCCAAGGGAAAAAGATGCTCCCGAGCTATTCCAGGGAAACACATGTGTCATGTTACAGTAATCCATCCGCCTATACATATTTTACACGTGCTGTCCGGCTTGGCAGTGTCGATCTCCCGCAACTCTATCTCACAGCATACTACCTAGGACAGTGGCTGATATCTGATAATGCACATCAGCGGCACATGTGACAAGGGGCCTCCGGATCCTTCCCTTACCCGATCAAATACCAGGTCTAACTGCATACATACATACTAAGTATACATGTATGCGGCCCGAGGCACCAAGACGCAAGGCGAGAAAACCCCGAGGATCCTCGACTCATGCGACAGACTGACAGCCGGTGTGGTTCGTTCTTCTAGAAGGTGAGCCGTGAAGTTCTAGATTTTCACTCCCGGGCGGCCTTTTATTTTTGGCACTGGGTTTTGCTCTTATCCGACATATTTTATTGCCACCGGAACATTTCAACCGAAATCGTAGAATATTCAGTAAAACTAGTCAGCCTTTCACGTCGAGACATGAGCGTCGAGACATGAGCGTCGAGACATGAGCGTCAAGACCTGCGTGCTGCTTTCCGACTCTTCCAGGATACCCAGATGAGTCCCTAGCTCAGGCAAACTACCTAGGTATGTAGTTGCCCATGGTCCTGCATAGTTCAATCAGGCAGCGTAGATGGTCTTGCTCATCTTCTGAACCCGAATGTCCGATCCCTTGGACTTCGTCAAAGGAGCACAGCGACTTAGATGATACAGACACGGGGAATGGAACGATTGCGACAACCCCGGGTGCTCTTACGCCTGAATTGGCATATTTTCTCTGCTTACGATCTGGGTTGCACCCGCTTCAAAATTAGAGGATGTACATATGCAGCAGCTTGTTTTTCAAGAACAAAGCGCTGGGCGGATGTGGTAAGGCAACCAACAAGCAATTTGCCCTACAAAAGCGGAGGCGTTGACGGCTAAGGACGTCAATTATATGTAGAGATGAACAAAGCCGAAGAAATCCCACATTGAAGGTGGCGGACTCCATCCGCCGCCAATATGGAATACATCATACTTTCGGCTCCGGAACGGGCAGTCTGCCAAGCAGGTTAGCGGCTACAGGGGATAAGCGACTATTATTCTCCATCTATATATGCAGACAAGGATTATAATGACAGTTGGTTGTCAATGGTTTTCAATGGGGAAATTGAAGACAAAACACCAAGACTTGATGAATTTGAAGAATTTTGAACTGATCAGACAGCAAGCAACACATAGGACTCTTTTATAGGACCTTATATACTAAGTATGTATACCGTGACGTCGGAGGTGGCGCCATCTGGCTCCTTTTCTCGACATGGCCAATTTTAAACACAGAAGAGCTAGGCCGGAATAGGGCTTCGGCTGACGTCCTTCCTTCACATAACCGCCCAGGCACGCCTGACCATTGGTTACCGAGTGCGAAGGATGAAGGGCATGCTGACGTGGACCTTTATGGGGGCTTCCTTCTCCCAGTTTTCAATACAAGTTAATAAAGCAGGCCAGAGGTTCAAAACTTCGCCTTTCCCAACTCTTGTATATACATACATACATACATACATACTCTCTTTTTTCCCGCCTTGTCGCTCGTTCGCATCTTGCTCGCACTTTTCCACTGACGGTGCATTTTCACTCATTATACCACACAGACAGTCACCATGTTCGCACGCTCTCTTACCTTGGCCTCAGCCCTCGTGGCAACCACCATGGCCCAGTCAACATCTGTGACAAGCCTGTTCCTCTACGGCTCAGAAGGCGAAAACATTGTCGCGTCCGTCATGTCCGTCGCCCCGGGAGCCACGACATATTTCATCAACTGCGCTGAAGGCACCGACGCGAGCGACTGCGGCTTCGGCCCGGGCATGACGTTCGTCGAGGGGCCGTCCACATTTGAGCTCCACTACACCGAGATAGATGAATTGTAAGGAACCCAGGGAACGCCTTCATTTACCATGGAAATCATTCACCATGGAAAAAAACAGAAACAAGGGGAGAATCTAGTTTGCTGACTCATGATATCACAACATACAGCACGATGGACGCCAACTGCAAGATCGCAACCGACACAGCGACGTGCGTCGAGACGGACGCTGGGCCCGAAGCCAACGACCCCGGCACCTTTACCGACGTGGTAAGCGACCTCTCTGATAGCTTGTTGCCGGTCACCATCACGGCTGGGCTGGACCTCCTCTCGGCCGGTGCCAGCGCGAGCGCCACGGCGACGGGATCCGACACTTCTGGCACGGCTCAGCCGTCAGCTTCAGCTTCTTCGGGCCCGGCAGAGACTGGCAGTGCTACATCATCCTCTTCTTCTTCTTCTTCTGGCCAAAGCTCTGCTTCATCCTCTGCCTCTGCTGCCAAGACGTCTGCTTCCGCGTCGAGTTCATCAGCTGCCACTGGTGCCGCACCTCAGATCAACGGGAACATTGCTGTTGTTGCTGGTGCACTTGTTGGAGTGTTTGGGGTGATGATGGTTCTGTGAGAAAGTTGGCCATACATGGCTTAGATACTCTAATTTAATATTGTATTCAATCAAATTAGTTGAACACGGTTGGCCTTCCACTTGTTGACAAGATTATCATTTCTCAGAGGTATCATCTCTCAGAAGCATTGATTCAATGAGAAGTCGTATTGAATGGTTATCAGTAACCAGTCTACCCAGGTGAGGTTTGTTAGCCCATAGCTTGGGCATGGAAATAGCTCGACTTGCTGCTTCTTATTCTTGAGTGAGACGAGCAGGCAGGCAGCAGGCAGACTGGCAGTGTAAACAGCTCAAGGTGGTCTGTGCATAGCTCTGCAACTCTGAAAGCAGCGACTCACGTTTTGGGTTTAGCGGTTATATTGTTACCAGCCAATGACCAGCCTCCTTCATTTGCGGTTGCTATGCCATTTAGTGGAGAGGTCCGGGCGGGTTGGCAGGCAGTCAGGTTGGCCTGGTTGGCAGGTGGCAGGCTGGTGCACGTCCCCTGTATACCGTACCCCGGTCCACTGTTAACCCACTCTCAATCCACTGTACACTGTCCACAAGCCAATGATTCCCCTCTTTTCACAGCGACTCCTCCAAACGAGCGCACTTGGGCTTCTGCTGCAATCGCATCGCATCACATTCCCCCCGTTCCATCATATCTCCTCCTACCACCACACAACCATCCTCCCCTCACCCCACGCCGAAGCCCCAAATCACCACACACCGGGAAACATCCTCTGTGGGCGACCATTGTGATTGTCCTAGCTGGTCTTTCATTTGCTTCATTCACTCAAAAGTTGCTGGAAATCGCATCACTAGTGGAACTGTTTACTCCGCTTCGTTTTGATTCACGGTCGCACTCGTTATTTCAGAGTATGGTCGTGACACACCACCACTCCGCCTCGAGAAACCCGAACGACGAGCCTTTTGTGTCGAGCCATTGAGCTCAAGACCGACATCGCCCAAATTAATCCAACATGTCTACTACAGACGCGGCAGTCGCAAGACCACCCGTCACCGTCGATGACGATGCACCAACGACGCCTTTCGACCCATCGCAGCAAAGCTTTTCCTCGCTACCCTCCACCGAAGCACCTGCATCACCTGCCGGCGCCGGCGCCGACCAGTCCTTCAAGAATGACCTGAGCGACGATCAACCTGCTTCCCAATCCATCATTCCATCGTCCTTGACCCCGCCGCCCTCCTCCCAGGTACCAACCAATGGCCCATCAACTATTAGAGCTTCGCAGAGGCAACGAGTGCTGTCACCTCCAGTGACAGGGATCAATACTGCCCGTGCTGAAGCAACACCAACTGGTATCTTCGCCGCACCGAGACCTGACCGAGTCGTCGCCGCATCGCCCGAGGAATTACGAGCAATGCTCCAAGCTTGCATCGCCGAGCACACGAGGTTGAAGACGGAGGCTGCTCACCACAAACTACAGTATCAGCTGCTCAGCGTGCGAGCTGATGAGGATGCCCAGCGAGCTGCAGTCGAACAGGAAATGACACTCCGCCAGCTAGAAGCATTGCGGAGGCAGAAGGCCGAAAGCCCACAACCAATCAAGCGGGATCTCAGCACTAGTCCCGAGATCACGCAGGTCATGTACGACCAGTTGAGGGATCTGGGCGAGAGGGCGCTCAAGGATAACGAGAAGCTTCGGAAGGTTTACAACGAGACCGACAAGAGGTTGAAGGCCGCCAAGAAGCTCCTTGTACGGCAAGAAGAGGATATTGACAGCCTACGAGAGGAGAACGAGATGTTGCGAAACCGACTCCAGGACAAACGTGAGCTCTGGACCCAGCTTGCCAGCCCAGGAGGGATCTTCCATACCCCAAAGACGACACAGACATCACCCGCACAATACCGAACGACCCCACGACACACTCCCAAACATCGAGAGGTCCGTGAAGGACGGCAGGAGCCCTTTGCGGTTCTCCTCCAAGCTGCTACGCAAGAAAACAGTAGTGGCCCTAATACCCCAGTTACACCCAACCGCTCTGGAGGACGGCACCCAGCAAAGCACTCGCGAAGCGTACAGTCCCTTTCATCCCTTCCAACGACCCCCAACCCACCTCGGCCACGTGGCTCTGATTTGCTGCCAGCAGCGGACCTAGTCCCACAAACGGAGCCACCTCGGCGGCTGATCAACCGAAGCTTTGTCCCAGACACACCAGAAAGAGGCTTGAGTTTCGCAAGGATCGCAGAACGACCCGAGCGTGGCCACCACAGCCGAGAGAGCACTATATCCGCAGATGATAACGAAGAGCTGGCCCGAGCTGCCCTGCGGTCGGTGGCACAACAGGCGACCTCCTTTGCTACCCGTGGATCACCCCCGCCACGGAAGCCGCTGCCCTCTCAGCGGAGCCACCATGAGGACGACAGCCATGTGTACGAGAGTCAGGCCAGCCAAGAAGCATCCGCCATGCTGCGCCGGGACCCGCGGGAGAGCCTCGAGGTTGCGAGCTCACACAACTCGAGGGATGTCACCCCGAATACGGGAGTGACCGAAAAGAGCGCGAGGTTGCAGTCGACATTGCGAGGCCCGGTGAATAAGGCTGGACTGCCGAACCCGGTGAAGCGGAAGTTTGACGGCAATGTCGATGAGGCCAGGAGAGCGGAGCCGACGAGCCCAACCAAGAGGCTACGGCTGGCTGGAGGCCTGCGCGAGGGAAGCTCCCTCATTGGGTTGGGCATACGAGAGTAGGCCTTGAACATGATACCCCATGGTTCGACAAATTCTTTCTTCTCGGGGGATTGCTTCATGTCCCACATTATTCGATATCAGGATGAGCATTATTATCTAGACGGGCAGTTGTCAAAGGATGGCCCTGCTTTTCTATGACACCTCATTACCATTGTTAGGACGGGTTATGGAGGCTTGGTCTGGGCATATACACAGGTACAGGTTTGGGATTTGGGTTGCTGTAAGGCAGCTTCTGGCTCTACCAGAGATTGACCGACTGACTGATGGATGTGGTTTTGGAAGGTGGTGCTTGATATTTTTTATTTTCTTGGGCAGCGGGTGCGTGTTCTTGGTATTCAATTATGTGATGCCAGCAGTTTCTATAGTTTCCTCATGGAATCGGCGTTATGCTGGGCCGTTGAAGCCATTAGCGAGGCTCAACGAGGCAAAGCCATTTAGCAAAGGAGGGGAATAAATTGAAGACAAGATACCACAAACAACAATGTCTGTTTCTTCTTGCTTTCATCTTGGCCGTGCATTTATAGTGAGTGAGTGCCCTGAAAACACAAAGGCAGTTATAAAGGGAGACCACCGTCCTCTACATACATAACTGACACCTCTTCACCAAGTCCCCATGGTAGGTAATAATGAGTATGGGAATAAATAGTATATAGTACATAGTATATAGTATATAGTATGCATTGTATGGTACTGTGTACTTATAAGCTCTTCATGGTAGGCGATTGAATATCCGTAGGAAGTGCCGGGTTTAAGTGTTTCCCCACAAACTTCCCCGCCCACTGAACTGAACCCACTAAGTTGTGAGTGTGAGTGTGGTTTTACCCCCGGAAGAGAGCTCCTCCAGCGCCCTGAAAACCCGTGTTTCTATTCCGTAAGGCTTCCCGGCCCGCCGCCCACTTCCGACGTCGCCGCTCATTGCCGACCATAATAATTCCAAGTCCATGTTCTGATCAACTTGGTTTCATTTCTCCTATTTTGTCTTTTCTTTCTTTGATGATCCTGTGAGGTTGTTATCAACTGTATATATACAAAAATATATATACACCTTGTCTAAGGTGTCAATTGACGGCCTGGCAATCTCAGTCTCACGACACCTTCACTCATACACCAGAAGACATCGGGCAACGCTATTCGACTCGACCAACGGTTCATCCGTACGACCGAACATTATACTGTTTGTACCACAAGCAGCTGTAACTGATTGGTTTCACACGCACATACCTCGTCACACCGTCACACCGTCCACCATGGCCACCTCACTCCCCAAGGGCCTCAAGGCCGTCCTCACCAAGTCGCCATCCGACATCGTCATCCTCTCGTCCCTGCGCACGCCCATCTGCCGCTCCTACAAGGGCCAGCTCAAGGACGCCTACCCAGAGGAGCTCCTCGCGGCCGTGCTCAAGGCCACCCTCGAGGCGAACCCGCGCCTCGACCCGGCCAGGATCGACGACGTGGCCGTGGGCGTGGTCCTCTCGGAGCTGGGCGGCAGCAAGGCGGCGCGCATGGCCATGAACCACGTCGGGTACCCGAGCACCACGAGCCTGTACACGGTCAACAGGGCCTGCAGCTCCAGCCTGCAGGGCATCTCCCTCGTGGCGTCGCAGGTGCGCGCCGGCATGGTCGACGTCGGCATCGGCGCGGGCATGGAGAGCATGACGAGGAACTACGGGAGCCGCGCCATCCCCGTCGACGCCTGGCCCGCGCTGAGGGAGTCCCCCGTCAAGGACGCCCGGGACTGCGTCATGGCCATGGGCATCACGAGCGAGAACGTCGCCGCGAGGTACGGCGTCGGCAGGGCGGACCAGGACGCCTTTGCCGTGGAGAGCCACGTCCGGGCGGCGCGGGCACGGGCCGAGGGGAGGTTCAGGGGGGAGATTGTCCCCGTGACCACGAGGTTCCAGGAGGTGGACAAGCAGGGGAACAAGGTGGGCGGGGAGAAGACGGTGACTGTGACGGAGGACGACGGGATCCGCGCCAACGCGAGCCTGGAGGGGCTGGCCAGGCTGAAGCCGGCGTTCAAGGCTGACGGGGCCAGCACGGCGGGCAACTCGTCGCAGGTGAGCGACGGCGCGGCCGCCACGCTGCTCATGCGGAGGAGCACGGCGACGGAGCTGGGGCTCGGCGGGGACATCTTGGGCAAGTTCGTCTCGGCCGTGACGGTGGGGTGCGCCCCGGACGAGATGGGCATCGGGCCCGCGCTGGCCATCCCCAAGCTGTTGGGCCAGGTTGGTCTGGAGAACAGGGATGTCGACCGGTGGGAGATCAATGAGGCGTTTGCGAGCCAGGCGCTGTACTGCATCCGGGAGCTGGGCCTGGACGGGGACATGGGCAAGGTCAACCCTGATGGTGGCGCTATCGCCCTGGGCCACCCGCTCGGTGCGACGGGTGCGCGGATGGTTAGTACGCTGATGCATGGGCTGAAGAGGAGCGAGGGCGAGGTTGGCGTTGTTAGTATGTGTGTCGGCACGGGTATGGGCATGGCGGGCCTGTTCGTGAGGGAGTGAGCGTAGGGTATGGGTTGCTTGGGTCTGTTCGCCGGGACAAAAGGGGGGTGGCATCATTCTTCTGATGCCCCGGGAGCGATGGTGGTCTTTGTTTACTTGAGTATATTCTCGCGTGGTGCCTGTAGATGCCAACGGAGGCATCATTGGCTTGAGCCTTTGGTGAACACAACCATAAGTAGTCATGGGCGTGATAACAGACACGCACGAACGAGTGTTTTCATCCACCCTTCGGACTTCAATATCGCAAGCACTGTAAACGAGGCTCACGGTCTTGAACACTATGCTTGAACACTAGGGCACCCGCTCGGTAGAGACTAGTCTGTGCATAAGGTCTTTTCACGAAGTCCAGATCCAAACTATGTATGGCCGATCTTCTCTTCAATGAGCCTTTCCTTGTTGACAACACGCCTGCGCCCGTGATGGGGCTCAGCTTGGTTCACTTCGAGTCCGCCTACTAATTACGAGCGTTCCCCTCGGAAAAGAGATCACCGCAGTCGTCCCTTTCTGTGTTTTGTTGATATTCCACTGCAGAACTACCATTTACCTAGCATATATAGGACTCTCACCTTAGAATCTTCGAACACCATCAGACTCAAAACAAAACACAGGAAACTAACCACACCACCCGGGAAACCCAACCAAGATGGTCTGCCTGGAGTACTACTGCTCCGTCCAGAAGGACCAAAAGAACAACCACGACGTCCTCGCCGTCGAGCGCGTCCTCCCGGCCGCCATGATGCCCCAGGTCGTCACCGTGGCCTTCCAGCGCACCGTCCGCGTGCCCGACAACGACACCGGCCCGGCGTCCGCCCTGCCCCCGGGGCTGGGCTACTTCCCCATCTACAAGACCAAGGACCACGCCGCGCGCCTGCCGCGGGACGTCGTCAGCAACGGGGGCGTCTTCGTCCCCATGTACCAGCGCGAGGCCATGTGGATCCGGTTCCACGCCACGGCGCCGTTCATGGTCAAGATCTACGTCGGCGGCGTGAATGCCGTCTCGGGGGAGCACGCGGCCGAGGGCGTCGGGGCGCGGGCGCGCCGCGCCGCGAGGCGGGTGGGCGGGGAGAGCATCCAGGACTACGTCGTGGTGCCCAGGCAGCTGTGGCTCGACGGCGTGGCGGTCGGGCCGGGCGTGGTCAGGCAGTTCGTGGCCATGCCCGTGTGCCGGGGGTACACGGTCGAGGCACAGCTTACCGGGGGGGACATGCTGGGCGGGATGCAGATCGAGATCACGCCGGCGAGGCGCAGGCCCGTGCCGGCGGGGATCCAGATCTTTGTCAGGACGCTCACGGGCAAGACGATCAGTGTCGTCTGCGGGCCGGATTATCAGATCAGTGACCTCAAGAATATCATCAGGGGGAGGGAGGGTCTTGCCCCCGACGAGCAGCGGTTTGTCTATTCTGGGAGACAGCTGAATGATGATATGACATTGGAGCAGTGCGGTGTCAAACATGTGAGTTATATCTTCCTAACTTCCCTGGTCGTATGCGACTATATATGGGTTATCGTTCAATCCTCTGATCATTTTCTCCTTGTTTAGGAGTCCACCTTACACCTTCTCGTCCGTCTCCGTGGAGGTGACCCGAATCACCAGCTTGGCATCGCGGCCGGTGGGAAGATCTCGCAGGAGATACGTCAGGACACATACAACCCCGACGACTGGCTGAGGGGAGTAACCTTCACGTTCCCCGTCCACATTCTGAACAGTGAGGCGTTCCGTGCTGTTACGGGCATCGACCCCCCGCCCTCCCCTATTACTGCCGAGACCTACGCCGAAGCGGGGCTTCCTTTCTTCGAGCTCTATGGGGAGGAGACCAGTTGTGTCTGTGGCTCTGAGAACTTCAAGGCTCTCAAGAGCGTCAACCAGATCGACAAGGACCGCGGTCTGCTAGAGGAGGCTGTTGAGTACCCGTTGCAGCCTCAGCAAGTGGTCAAGATCCATCCAAAACCTCTTGGCGCGTTTATTTGGCATGAATTTGAGGGGGACTTCTACGGGGTTCACAACCCTGATGGCTTGATGAGCCCTGCTGGTCCGCGTCGGGCGGTCAGGACTGTTACAGATCTTGAGGCAGAGATGGACAGACTGCATCTGGAGCCTTGGTGGTGCTGATGTATGCCCAACGGCTTTCGATATACATATACAACAGATCAATCTGTATTCAAGCTGATGGATTTTTTTTCTTCCAGTTCTACTGCCCGATCATGTAATTTATCCACCGTTTTTACTGAGGCGGCTTCAATGAATCTATCAATATTATGAGTGCAGTTGAGATGATAGTACAAGATGTGATTACAAGCATGTCTCCTCGGCTTGCCTCCAGTAATGCGAGTTTATTCTATATAAATTGCGGTTATGAACAGGTGATCAATGTAATATGATTATACGCAAATTTACTGAGTTCCTTATGATTGATCAACTCAGGCATATGAGAGTATACTCGTAAACTTGGAGATGACTCTATAGTGTAGATTTTAAGGTTCTATTACACAATCTGTTTCCGACGTCCGTTTTCAATGCGAACACATTGAAATCATAACGAACATTTATAAACGCTTAAAGTGAATACTCCCGTATACCATGAAATGACCTCCCGGTTTCAGGCCTACGGAGGACTACAGCACGGTAGTCTAGTCAAACTAAACCGTCAAGGTGATTATCTCGATCTACAGAAGTAAACCAAGAGGCTTATTTTCCTCTTCTCGTGACATTGTATTTACAAGTCATCACCCCAGCTGGAGTTAACGTCAAAGATAATCCTCCCACTGGGTGGGTTATAAGACATTGATTATACCCTCTTAGCCACATTGCTAATAACTTACGATACAACGACGACGCATTACTACAGAAGCGTTATTGACATATAATTGATATAAGCTATTATCTCGCGGCCCCCCCCAAACGCGTGGTTTCTCAACAAACCCCATGACCCGACCAAGCATCAATGATGTTCACCTTCAAGGATCCCCATCCCCATAACCTGGCGGGTCTCATTGATGCCCTGTTATACCGTCCCAATCTCAGACATGTATTTTCCTACAATACCTCGTGTCCTTGAGGGGAAGTGGTCTCAAATTTACAGAAGCGCGATACTCCATGCCTGGATGTCAACAATACCAAAGAGAAAATAACCCCCCCCCCTCTCCTCATTCTTGACTAAATTAGTACCGCGCTTGAGGCTCACCGAGGGGTCATGAGGTCCCCTTGATTCAGCATTGTGTCTTAAGGTCCACCGACCCGAGGGTGGGGGTCTCCGCAATCCAGAAGCTGAAGATGATGAGGCTCCATCCCGGGAGATTGAAAAAAAAGGACACGAGCGATAATCATCGAGACGTAATCATATCTCAAGTGCTAACTTTTACCAGGAACTCTCGTGGACTGAACACGGCGGCCGCGGCCTCGGGAGAGTATCTCACTCAGTCTTATCCCCAAAGTTCCATATCAGGTGGTCCAAAAAGACTGCCCAGACAAGTCTCAGTTCCCGCATGGTTTCTTGTTTTTGTTCTATTCTCTTTTTCTTTTCTTCTTGTTCCTTTGCGACGCCTTCAGCCCCGTTCAGCCCCTCCCAGCTGGGAAAGAGACCCAAGGAAAGACACCGGATAAACAA
>LKEA01000016.1:330240-354066 GCA_003795315.1 Cytospora schulzeri | reverse complement strand
CCCGAGGTGCCCGGAAACCCATATTCACCTTACTACATATCTACATGAACCAGTCGACGGCGGTTATCTGAAGGGCCCCGCTCACGATGGGCTCGTCATGCACATATGTACGTACGTACGTATCCCGCGGGCACCCAGAGCGCCACGGCAGCATGGGTACGGGGAAAAGCGGATATGCGTCGATGGCCGAATTTGATTAAGCGAGGAGCCTTGCGTTTCGGTCATTTCCATGCGCACCGACCCCCAACGCTGGAGGGTGTCTCCATCGTGACAGATGGGTTTCGCGGTCGGTGTGTGTTTGTGTGTGTGTGTGTGTGTTCGTGCCTGCCGATCGGTGAGTGACACACAAGACAGAAAGAAGAAGAAGAAGAAGAAGAGGCCTTCCCCATAGGGTCTTGCGGTGTCAGTGTTCCCAGTTTGACTTGTGGGAAAATGAAATGAGGCTGAGGATGGAGGGCGGGCGTATCTGTCTCGGCTGTCGCTTCCAGCCGGATTTGCCCAGAGAACAGTTCATCCAGGCCCTGTTGATCGCGGTTGTGCCCTGGTACACACCACCCCTCTTGATTGGCGATGGTAATGCTAAAGTAATGGTATCTCACATGTATGTAACGTCGCCGCTTAGGTGGAGGTTGTTTTTCCCTTTCCTGCCCACGTGCGAAGCAACCAGGCAACTTGATACCCAACCACGACCAGGGGCTTTCAAAAGTTCCAAGGTCCCGCCCAATCCGTCTTTTTTTCTTTCTTTTTTTCTCATGGGATCGTCATGAGCACCTCCTTGTCTCCCTCACAGTGGAGTTGAACGGTCCAGAATCTTCTCCCTGGTCTCGTCTTGTCGATCCATGGGAAGAGAAGGAAAGACCAAAGAGAGAGAAAAAAAAAAGGGAATTATCGATAAATCAAATCTGCCCTGTTCCAAGGTTTTTGACGTGCAAACCCTGGCAACACATCGTGTTCCCTCAACGGTGGTGGATCGTTCCTGGCGTCTGGCTCCACCTGGGCATCAAGGACCCTATCGGATGGTTTCGGGTGTGGTCTGGAATCGATCTCCAGTTCGGGACTTGGAGACGCGAATTACGGGCCGGTGATACTTCGGTGCAATGGCTAATATCAGGTGTAACTGATACAGTGCAGTACGTTTCAATGTCATGTCGTTCGAACATCGATTATTGAGCAGCTCGACAGGACATGGGGCCCCGGGGCTACGTTGACAGAGTTAAATTCTCGCGACGGCACATGATCATTAGATATCCACTGTTTCCATATGGTATACAATCAATTGATCCCAGTGCCTGCTTGCTCGGTTCATTGTTTGGCTCCAGCAAGGACCAGCTGGTCGTGACGTGACTTCAATGTTATCACCGCTAGAACCTTGGAAGTTATCGTAGGCATATTTCGCTTACGGTTGCTTGGGACACCAGACGGTTGGAGCGGATCTCCAATTGCAACAGATTCTTCGCAAAAGCGCAGGTTGGAGCCCAAGGCGTATATCTCCGGCTGGACATATTATTATTAGCAGGGTTACGTGGACTGTAGTATTGACATGTGGACTGTTCAGATGCCGGCGCCGAAGGATGATACAGGGTGCCTGAGTCTTGAAAATGCCCATCGATAAATTCGCTAAATTCAAGAGACCAATTCAACTTTAAATCTGCAAACAATATTTGAGTCTTAATATTGCCATGGCCCCATGCTACCACCCCCCCTCCCCCTTCACTTCCACGTAGCTCCACGAAACAGCATCACGTAGATCTTACTGTGATACTCCACTTCGGCGCGACAAGGACGCGCCGAACCAAGAAACCGTTTTCCAATCCGGCACATCAGTAGAATGTGACCGTTTTGGACTTGTGCAAATGAGAGCCGCGCTCTAGACGCCGGGATAGACGGAAGTGATGACCCGCGATAGGGATGTAAGCTGCACGGCGCTTAATTCAACTGCCGATGGAACAACACGTCCTCCATCACCGTTATTGGTGGCGCCGAGAATCATTGTGAACCTCTGGAATATGGCCATCGGGTCTCTGGACTACAGCTACTGCCTTGTTCTGAGATTGAGGATACGGGAAATATTCAATACTTTGTTGTTCGTCACCAATATCTCGTCACCCATGTGGCCCACAGCAGCGCCTGTCGTTTAATATCAATAGGCTCTCGGTAAATAGAAGCCTATTTAGACGAGTTTCTCTTCACCCCCGTCCACAGCCTGCTGACACTGGATTACGTTTCGTCTGCATGATTTGTTATACATGATTTGTTATAATGTTACTGCCCAGTGCTTGGGTCTCGTGACCTCGGGATGAAACAAAGGATTTTCTAATTGGTGATGAAAGCAGTCACCGTTAATGCCCTAAACTTCAAATCACCACAAGAATACTGAAATGTTATAATGCTGATTCCGTATCATTCCGTTTCCTGCTAGTTTTCTGGCAAGTATATGTAATTTTAACAAGGTGACATAAAATTGTGCCATTGCTTTAACAGACACCTCCCCGGGCCCATTCAAGTGACTTATAGATCTCACCCGAAATGGCAGATGAGCATGGCTTCACAAGGTATAGAGAATCATAGAGTGGACGTGAATTTTGCAATAACCGGAAAGGTGACGGAGTCACCATATTCATCTGTGCCATATAGTTCTCATTGATTGTGTAAATATGTAGTCTTCCAAGTTGGCAGCCCTGCCTTGTATATTCCGTCAACGACTTCTTGAATCTCTCAATTGTTATCTTCCATTATCCAGATTATTCGGAAAGCCTTGAAGACCCCGAAGAACAAATATTCATTATGATCCAACCCACTGAGATCGCCCACATCCGCCACTGCGCATGTGGACAAACCTACCTTCCCCTATCGGAAAACGACACTGTCAAGCTTCACTGTCCACTCTGCGGCAGACCACTGTCTTCAGCGTCTCGGGAACCCTAAGTCCACTGGGAAATTGAATTGCAGGACCATGAGTCTGTTTTCATTCCACAGAGGAAGTTACATGCTTGTATATAGGAACTCTAGCAGTTCACCATGTATGCCACTTGGAAAACAGAAAAGGGAACATTATACAATCTCAGCAGTTCACCGTCAAAATTCCATGGCCCCTACTTGTATCTGTACCATCTTCCAATCCTGCCGCGCTGGTGGCCCACCTCATCTGTAACTTCCCGCCACGAGGTTCACTACAAATCTTTCTCCCAAGTCGAAAGGAGTAGGTCAGGTGAGTACATACTGGCAAGGCTGGAATAGGAAGCCCTGAGAAGGCTTTGGGGAGAGAGGCCATCTGGGTCGGTTTTGTGGTGGGACCGTCACCCCACATACCAAATTGCTTCGAGTCACTTCCTGAACCAGCTGTATGCTTAGGAGGAAGAGAGAAAGAGAGAAACACTATACGCCGTTTGTCACTGGATCGGGATACGAGTCGTCAAAGATGGTTGCTGTTGACGCGGGCATCATATCAGACATAGCATAGTAAAGTTGCACACACATGTGAAATCAGTGCTGAGCGAGCCTTCAGTCCATTCCATTCACCGGACACTATAAACCCACCTACTTCGACTCTGTACCACCACCTATCCTCTTATACTTCCTAGGATCCTTCCTACTCATCAGCTTCTTATCCCTCGTCCCCTTGCCGCCCTCCCAGAACCCCCTCCCCCGCCTCCCCACCACGCTCCTCCCGCAGAAGGTACAGCTCGACACGGCATAGTTCTGCTCCCGCGAGCAGTACCCGCAGATCATGCGGTTGGCCCACTCGTTCAGGTGGCTCTCCCCCTCGTCGTGGCACTTGTCGCACGAGTACACCTTCTGGCAGCAGCTGAACCGGAACCACCGGTAGCTCTTCCGGTAGTGCCGGCAGGCGCCCCTCTCGGGCAGCGGCTCGCCGGCGTGCAGGCCCAGCTTCTCCTGCCTGCGGCGCGGGCCCGACGTCGGCGGGAGGACGCCCGAGCCCGGCGAGTAGGCCAGGAACTTGACCTCGGGGACCTTGAAGGTGAAGCGGGCGTGGCACTCGCGGCAGACGTTGGTCGTGGTGTCGCCGCGCACGGCCACCAGGCCCTGCGAGGTGGGGGTCGAGCACTTGCCGCAGGTGGGGATGAAGGTCGAGGGGAGCATGTCGGCGACGGTGCACCCCGTGGCGTCGATGAAGCCCGCCCTGGTCGAGTGGGCGTGGACGAGCTCCGGGCGGAAGGTCAGGGTGAAGGGCGTCGCGCACTTCCGGCAGCTCTCGGTGGCCTTGGGCGTGTTGGGTCTCAGGCCGCCTATCTCGTTGATGGTCCTGCAGCGTTCGCACTTCACGCTGAGGGCGAGGATCGAGATCTGGAGGAGCTCGATGCCGTGCAGCTCGACGGATGGGAAGGTTATGGCTGTGCCCCGCTCGACCGTCTTGAGCGGGAGGCTAGAGCCCGAGGGCTCTGGTTGGGGGGTAACCACGGCGCCGCCTTCTTCGTCTTCGGAGTCTGTAGACTCGTCCGATTCCTCGCCGGTATGGTCTCCTTCGTTGTCTGTGTACCATTCTGGTGGCCTGGGGATGAACTGCACGTTGCCCTTGTTTTCGATGACATTGGAGATTTTGGCAGCATCCTCTCCCGTTGATACCGTGGCCACCACTTCCTCGGTGTTTTGTGCGACCGGCTGTACGCTCTTTTTCTTTGCCTGAGCCTGTTTGGCCAGGACGTGAATATTCTGTGTTAAAGAGTTGATATGGCTCATCAGCGTCATCTCCTTCTTCTCCTTCGCCTTCTCTGTGAACAGTTCCTCCACATCCTCTGCATCTTCGGAGTCGACGTCATTGAATAGGACGCGCAAAGGCTGTAGTGGATAGAGGATGGGCACGATAAGCTGGCACGAGTTGATATTCCGCAAGCCCGGGGGTAGCTCTGACCGACGCTTCGGTTCGAGTGGCAGCGTATAGACGATACCATCGCTGGACTTGTGGTAATGGCCGAGCCGACCCATGCGTGTCTCGATCTGCCTCGTCTCCTGAGCCCGTCTTGCTTTCGCATCGGCGATCTGCTGCCGTGTGAAAGTCTCCTCGGGCACATAAGGCCTCGTGACTGCCGCCGGCACAGGGACACTCGCAGCCGACTGCTGTGACGTCGACTTTTCCGTCTCTGGGGCTGCCGCATTGATGTGCCTCGTATCCTTGAACATGGTCAATTTGACCACGTCCGCCTGTTTCGCCGACAAGAACTCCTCAAGATGCTTGTCCAGCGCATTCGTCAAGGCCAGAAGCGTTCCCACTGTCCTCTCCTTGACAAGCCCCTCCCAGCCCTTTTCGACATTGATGGCGAAACCCCGGGGGATATCCTTATTCAAGATGGCCAGAGTAGGTGGAGATGAATCCTTGGGGTAGTTCTTGGGTATGCGCAGGTCGCATTGCAGATGATCCAGCTCAAAGGGGAAATCAGGATCCGAAGGGACCAGCTTGAAGACAAGAGAGGTAGCACCGTTCTCGACGGTAGACTCCTTGGGTGAATAGCGCTTGCGTAGTTGCTTGATCTGATATGTCCGTGGGTCCTCATTCTGTGCCTTGGGAACAGGCTTGGGGACGACACGGGAGGACTGGGGCTCCCTAACGGCTTGTGTGGTGGATGGCCCGTCCGGGCGGATTGTGGCTGGCTCCATGGTGTTGTTGATTTGAGCTTGTATGTATATGTTGGAGTATGCTACCATTCAAGCAAAAGCAAGAGATGATGATGGATAAACGTATAGTAGGTAGTAAGATGTAAGATGTTGGCAAATCTTGATCACTTTATCGCCACTCAGATCTCGGTGGAAAGTGGGAACGATGCTGTCACCAAGATTCCTCTTTATTGATCGGCAGATTCTTGGGTTCTTATACCATTGAATGGTCAGTTTCACACACGCTGTCAGGGGAGTTTATCCTCTTGTGTCGTTGATCGTATGAGACGCAGCTCGATGAGTCTAGTATGTATCATCGACAGTGATTCGAATCACCTCATCAACGTCAAGTGTCGTTCGCTTACTGTGTAGATACTCAAGTCTTGAAGATTGACGATGATGCAGGATGAATCATTCCGGGGCGGAACAGAACCGTTAAGGATCCTTGCATCCCACTACAGTAGCGCTGCAGATTATAGTACACACACACTACTAAAGTGCACTACCTAGGTACGTTATAGTGGTGGTGCACCCGGCAGGGACCGCTGTAGACGCACGGACCAACAAGCTTGACGAGAGCTTCCATCTTCCAAAGGTTCCAAAGGTTTGTTTGCCCACAGCATTAACAGTTTACACACTGACACAGTTCTGCCACCAACAAGTCCTGACCAAACCCCGCCAGGCTCCCTCACCTCGACAACTCAAAGCACAACAAAAAAACAGTCAGCAAACAAAACAAACACCCTTCCACCTCGGGCCAATTCGAGATCACATTCCCCACAATGCTCAAGCCACTACCTCTCCAGGCTTGGGCAACAACAACAGCCCGCCAGCTCACCACCAGCGCGACAACGTCCACCGTCCTGCGCGGCGCAATCTCCTCCTCCTCCTCATCCTCCTCCTCCTCCTCCTCCTCCTCTCTTCCACAGCCTCTCCACGCCTTTACGATACCGAGGTTCGCCCGCCCATACAGTACAGACAACCCAGACAATCCAGGCAACCCATTGGAACCCCCACCCAACCCGTGGAAAGAATGGATCAGGCCCAACAAACGCGCACAAGCCAGGTACCTACTATACGGGGATCTCTGGCGAGCATCCCAGAACGGGAAGGAGAAGGGCATTGAGGATACCCTGATAATACAACGCGAGAAGTCGAGGAGCCACCTGGAAAAGAAGCTCGGGGACAGGTACAACGAGGTTGTCGAAGAGACCAAGAAGGAGGCTTACGAGAGGTACACGACTAAGGAGTGGCTGGATGACATCGAGCGCACCAAGCAGGAGGTCATCGCGAGAGATGAGAACCGACGGGCGCTGGGAATCTTAGACATCGAAATGACCGGAACTCAGTCTCAAGCGTAAAGCGGGATCTGGTTTTGGGGTTTGTTTGGGTTGCCACTGCGAGACGAGGTAGTATCACTGCCCCCAGGGCTCGAGTTGCTATTGGCATGCCCAGGATAATGACAATTCACGAATGCGATGGCCTAGGGGAGTATTTGTGTGTTGGGTCTTGCGACGCGGTTCTCATTCGAAGGTATGTACATTAATGAGCGTTACAGGTTTTATATATATACAAGTCGCCATCTTCACCACTATTATATACAACTCCCCAGTTCACCATCTCACCACCTCACCATTCCGCCAATCCGTTCATCCTCATTACCACGTATCCCTTTCCCCCATTCAACTCATAGTCTCTCTTGGTGTCCCATCAAAAAGAAAGGATTAGTTTCTTAGTTCTTGGAAGGGCTGCCGAGGCCAGCGTCGGTGTAGCAGGTAGCCTTGGAGGCGCTGCACTGGGACTGGTTGGCGTCGGGGGTGGAGCGGCAGGTGTTGGCGATGTCGTCGCAGCACTGAGAAGCCTTGGAGGCGCACTCAGACTGGTTGGCATCGGGCTGGGACTGGCACTGAGAGCGGATGTCCTTGCAGCTCACGTTGGAGGCACGCTTGGCAGGGCTGCCGAGGCCAGCGTCGGTGTAGCAGGTGGCCTTGGAGGCGCTGCACTGGGACTGGTTGGCGTCAGGGGTGGAGCGGCAGGTGTTGGCGATGTCGTCGCAGCACTGAGAGGCCTTGGAGGCACACTCAGACTGGTTGGCGTCAGGCTGGGACTGGCACTGGGAGCGGATGTCCTTGCAGCTCACGTTGGAGGCACGCTTGGAGTAGGGGTTGGGCAGGCCGGCGTTGGTGTAGCAGGTGGCCTTGTTGGAGCTGCACTCGGACTGGTTGGCATCGCCGCTGGATCGGCAGGCGTCGGCGGCAGCGTCGCAGCAAGAGGCGGCGTTGGCAGCGCACTCAGCCTGGTTGGCGTCACCAGAGGACTGGCAAGTGCTGCGGACGACGGAGCAGTCCTCGGAGCGCTTGGAGTAAGGGTTGGGGAGACCGGCGTTGGTGTAGCAGGTGGCCTTGTTGGAGCTGCACTCGGACTGGTTGGCGTCGCCGCTGGATCGGCAGGCGTCGGCGGCAGCGTCGCAGCAAGAGGCGGCGTTGGCAGCGCACACGGCCTGGTTGGCGTCGCCGGAGCTCTGGCACTGAGAGCGGACGGCGGTGCAGTCGGTGTCGCGGCCCATCATGGGCGAGGCGAGACCCTGGGAGAAGAAGATCGCAGCAGCGATGATGGTGGCCTTGGAGAAGTACATCTTGAAGTTGGTTGGTTGGGTTGTTGGTTACAGGAGTGACTGTGGTGAGAAAGTGGTTGAAAGGTTGAAAGATTGACTGGAAGGTTGATGATGTGAGTGATGGTGATGATGATGAGATTGGATGTTGGAGAGAGAAGATGAGCTATGGTATATATACCTGATGAGAGGTCTTGTTTCCTGCTGTATTTCTTTTGCCATCGTGGTCCAGCTTCGGTGTAGTCGGCGAAGAGCATTGTTCAAGTGGGCACTGAGATGGAGATGGAAGTGGATCTCTTGGCTCGTCACGCTCGTGTTCACACGTGTGGTATGTGCGGTTCCTGAATGTTGGGGACGCAGGCACAATGCCGGGATAGCGATCAACGGTCCGCCATCACATCACCCCTTTAGGGTAGGTAACCTTAACCCCAAACCCCTGATGCCAATGGAGGCTGATATACAGGTGGAGGCTACTATACGGGATCCCCTGTATACTGCTGTGGCAGACTAATTAATCACATAGTAAATATTTCCACAAACCACCAGGACTGATCGGAGACTACGCTGGGCCGCTGGATGAATACTGTGTACCTAGGTAATCACCAGTACGCTGTTCAACCGCTTGAAACGGTTACCATCCTGTCCGTCTCTTCTCTCCTTGTTGTCGCTGCGCATCTCTTCACCCCAGAGCGGCAGATGGACGACGGTCCTACCCGCCGGGAAGAATAAGGTTGCTCAGGTGGACAGCCCTGGAGAGCAGCCCAATCAAGGAAACAAGTGAGGCTTAGCGACGATCCACCGCGCAACGGCCGAACTTTCCCCTTCATGGAAATATGGAGCGTCACAGCTGTTGCGGGTCCCATGAGATCACCGCATGGAGAACACGGGACATTCTGGACCTACCAACGCACAACCGCATCGGGAGTCGGTTTCCCCGTAAGGCGCAGCACGCAGATCGACAATTGGCTTTTGATTATTTTTCTGGCCGTTGTTTGTCTCCTATTGTTGACCTCTTCCGTCAGGATCGCGAAAAGCTTCTAGTGTACGGCCCGTCACCGACAACGGGTCGGGCAATGTCCTAAAAGGGGGACTGCATATGTCCGGATGTGGTCCCTCCCTGACTCTTTGTGGTAAACTCCTCGATTCACTCGAGAACCCTTAGTACTACGGGAAACAAGGATCTTGCCTAATGCAGAAGTAGACGAAGATAGTCGTAGATCTGGAGAATCTAATTATGAATATTGCTTCTTGACCAACCTTGTAATGGCTGTACGGTGTGGTAGTGGCGGTGATGCTGTTGGAGTGAAAGTTACATAGTTGGCGTTCCAAGGTTCTGTTGGGCAAAATCAATCACTTTGTCGTGATGTTCCCGACACGCTCGACCAATTTTGAATTACATGGTGTTTCAATGGGGTCAACCATAGAAAAAAGTTCTCGTATTTTGGCAAACAGTGTGGAGGGTCGATGTTGATCATTGACCAGGCAGTGCTAAGCACGGGACCCAGACAAGATGCAACAACTCAGAGTCTCCTCAAACCTCGTACTCGTATACAAGCGTGAGAGAGTCAGTTCCTAGACTTGTAATACAAAGCATTAAACTTTGTAGTGATGTAACCCGTCTTTGGCTACAGTTGACCAAGATGTATAGAAACTACTAGGAAGGATGCTGCTTCCATAGGTCCATGCTTTATGAAAGTTGGTCGACACTAAATTGATACGAAATAGATTCCGACCCCATTCCTGCTTTCCAGCTGTGACATCTATGTAATGGATGACGATGCGCCTTATTTTTTCTTGGTAGACTGCCTTGCGGTGACCTTGTAAGTCGCCACCCTCCTCCTTTACTCGCGGTTTGTTATCCCGAGTTCTCGGGACAAGACAGAAGACGGCGGTGAGAAAATTGCTCTCGACGCCATGATGTCTCAGACCTCTTTGGCAGTCCGGACTCTTCCTATGTTGGTCTGTTTGCGGGTCAACACTGGAGAAATATCCGTGTACAACTCCATACACACACAAAGTAATTAGGCATGGAGCTGTTCCGCCAGTCAATTGCACGACAACGTTGAGACCCATTGTCACTAGGTCCAGAACACAATCACCCCCACCTGCTGGACATTACAAGGTAGTATCGAGGGTAATTGAACCTACATGTTATCTTTCCACGAAGTTCTAAACCTTCCTCAGGGGACCCAGAAGGAGCGGACAGGGGGATTGTCCACGGGCTGGGTCGAGGATTGATAAACCTCCACCGTCCCCCTGAGCAAATCCGAAGATCCAACTCCGGAGCACCGCCTGCCTCAACAAATTTGGGTGGTTGCTTTCGGGCCTTTATGCGACACTTGGGCGCAGTTTGTTAATTACCCCTTTGTACTTAAGCTTTATCCTTTCTATCTCCAACTACTCATCATGGATAGGATCTACGTTTTGGAAAAAGGTTGAAATTGCAGTGACAGGGACGTTATGTGAGCACTTCGGACTCTGAAACCCGGTCTACGCTGATCTGCCTGGCGACTAGTATTGTCACGAAGTTGGATTGTGAGGTCCACCCAGTGCTGAGTAGCCAGGTTTTTGTCTTTCGTTCAGGGTGCCGTCTCAAGAACCTGTGCGGACAATAACTTGTCTGAACTTGTCTATAATGAAGCCAAAACTAGTAGGTCTAGTACCCCATTCCCCATACCTATGGTTCATTGTTTTGTTCTGTTGAGACTAAACGTGGACACTGTACAAGCGGTTCCTCACTGCTTATGAGCATTGATCGAGTTCCCAAAACGCAGTCTTATATCGCTATTCCGAGGACCAAAGAATAAAAAGGAAGAAGGGGAAAAGCAAAGAGGAACCCCTCTTCCAAAAGCAATCCGTACAGACGCAGTCGGGAAATGTCTGAACAGGACTGCACATGTGGTAATCAAGATGCGTGAGCAGGACTCTGTCGAAGCGGTTTTCCCCTTCAGTCCTTTCTATCCCCTCTTATCAAGCAAGTACTGTTTCGTGATACGATAGACCCAATAGGTGATCACAAACGGTTTGAGGACGTTGGTCTTTGACAAACACGCCCAAACCACATGCGTTTCTATCCCAATCTGGGGTTGCCGGAGGAAGAAATACTATCTGCCCGTTTTCCGGGAATCGGCATGTGTAACCTCACACGTTATCAGACATCTCGAAGAGAAACAACAATGAGGGGCATTGTAATGTTGTAACTCAAACAGATTGTCGACTTGACGATTCGGGCTGGGAGTGTCGAGCTCGTGCTGCAGCAAGAAAACTCGCCTTGATCCAATGCCTCCTCGCCTATCAACATGGCTCCCATTACATGCCATTCTGTGGGTAGCAATAGTTAACCTGGTTTCCCAACTTGCAAAGGCCCAGGATGAATCAACCACGCTGTTGAATTCCACATTCTATTTCGAGCAGTTTGCCGGAACATCGGGGGTGTTCCCCCTTGTCCCGTGCGGCGACTTCACCCTCGAGGAAGCAACTATTGACCAGATGCAAGAGGCCATGACTAACGGTACCTTGACATCTCAACAGCTGGTAACATGCTACATTGCCCGGACATACCAGACCAACTCGTACATCAACTCCCTTCTCCAACTGAACCCGGAAGCCCTCGCCATCGCCGCCCAGATGGACGCCGAACGTGCAGCAGGCAGAGCCCGTGGTCCGCTACACGGAATCCCATTCACAGTCAAGGACAACATCGCGTCGAGCGACTACCTCGAGACGACGGCAGGGAGCTGGGCGCTGCTGGGGAGCATCGTGCCCAGGGACGCCTTTGTGGTCAAGCAGCTCAGGGAGGCCGGGGCGGTGTTGTTCGGCAAGGCCACGCTGAGTGAATGGGCGGATATGCGGAGCAATGGTTACTCGGAGGGTTACTCGGCCAGGGGAGGCCAGTGTAGGAGCGCGTACAACCTGTCTGTCACGCCGGGAGGCAGCAGTTCTGGGAGTGCGTCTGGGGTCGGTGCCAATGCCATTGCGTTCTCTCTCGGGACTGAGACGGACGGGAGCGTGATAAATCCTGCTGAGCGGAATGGTATCGTGGGTATCAAGCCGACCGTTGGTCTCACATCAAGGAACGGTGTCGTACCGGAGTCCGAGCATCAGGATACTGTGGGCACCTTTGGCCGCACAGTCCGGGATGCGACTTACGCCTTGGATGCCATCTACGGTGTCGACTCGCGTGATAACTACACCTGGGCACAGCAGGGAAATACACCTGAGGGGGGGTTTGCGCAATTTCTCGCCGACAAGACCATCCTTCAGGGCGCTGTGTTCGGGCTCCCTTGGAATAGCTTCTGGGTACACGCCGATCCCGAGCAGCAGGATATCCTTCTCTCTATCATCTCCCTCATCGAGTCTGCCGGTGCTACCATCATTAACGAGACCGAGATCCTAGACTACGAGACTATTGTTAGCACGGACGGCTGGGACTGGGACTGGGGTACAAAACGAGGGTATCCCAATGAGAGCGAATACACCGTCGTGGCGGTGGATTTCTACAATAACATCCAAACCTACCTCTCAGAGCTCCAAAACACAGACATCAGAACGCTGGAGGACATTGTTCGCTTCAACTACATCAATGACGGTACCGAAGGTGGGTATAGCTATCCAGACCAGGGAGGCATACCCGCCTTCGCCTCGGGCCAAGACGGCTTCCTTGCCTCGCTAGCCACTGGTGGTATCAAGAACGAGACGTACTGGCAAGCGCTCTCATTCTCACAGGGATCGACTCGGAGAGGCATCGACTGGGCTCTCAGTGGCGGCGGCCAGACCCTCCCTGGCAATAGAACCCGACTCGACGGCCTGCTCGTACCCCCGGATGTGGGCCAGACATACCAGCTCTCCGCGCAGGCCGGTTACCCCGTGGTCACAATCCCCGCGGGCGTGAGTTCCAACGATGGCATGCCTTTCGGGCTGGCGATCATGCAGACAGCCTGGGCAGAGGCGGAATTGGTCACATGGTCGAGTGCTATTGAGGACTTGCAGTTGACAACGCCAGGTTGGAAGTACAAGAGGACGTTGCCCAAATGGAGGTCTCACCTGGCGAGAAACGTACCTGTGCTGTGATTGAGGACAAAGCATGCGCTTGTATATGTCGAAAAGTGATTGTGTGTTCAAATACCAGTACACGTGTAGTAGTTCTCAACCGTGTCTAAGACCGCTACCAAAGACAACAACAATAATCCTGACATTCGTGGGCTGATCTGAGGAGCTGCTTCTTCCGGCCATGGTGCAGCCCAGATCAATCGTAGAACATAGAATCGAGCTCCCGATATTCTTGAAGCAAATGAGATAGATATTGGGTCTGCCCTCATATGTGAATCCTCATGGTACTGGAGTTTGGGGTAATACGTTCCCCGGCACATATAATTGAGATTGGATAATTTTATATGGTGGCTCTTGTGCAATGTGTCATAATGGTCCTCAGACTGGCTCGCGACCTATTAAAGCACCTCGTCCACGCAATCAACAGTTTCCGCTTGTGTCACTGCGACATTGTCTGTCCTCGAGCCTTTCTGGGTTATCAAGCCCCGTCGCTTGGCCTTCTCTGACAACAGTTTCCACTGCTGCCGGAGTCCGGTGTTGCCAGTACTCCCACAGAGAAGCCTCAGACGCTTCCAGTCCTTGGGTATGACCAACTCTGTTCCCTTGGGCAACAACCACTCCTCATCTGCAAGCATCATACTCACCACATCCATGGGCCATCGGATATATTCTTCATAAGCTGCTGGTAGTGATTGCGCAATAGCTGTCACCCAAGCCGCCGTGACATCCTTCCTGTGAGGGGTCGAGCCATTGATATGTCTAAGCGCACTTGCCTCGATCACACACTCGATGAGAAAGAAGTGAGCAAGCAGCAACTGGCCGACATGATTCGAAGGGTCGGCAAAGATATGGAATTCGGAAGCGCTGGCGGAGCCGAAGAGGACGTAGATTCCGCCCAGTTGTACGATTGCGTCCACCGCGGACACTATCGAACGCGCCATGGTATCTTGGATGGCCGAGTGGTACTTCAGCTCTGCTGGGGTCGTGCAAAGAGGGGCCAGTAAGATCATGGAACCGAGAAACCCATCCACAAGACTGCGGTCAAGTAGTGAGTGCGCACCATGGTTGTCGCCCGAGTTCAAGGATGCGACCGCGTCTCCATGGGATCGGGGCTTGAAATCATGAAATCTAGGTGACCAGACTGTCCCCTTGATATCAGCGACTAGGTAGCAGCCACGAAGCATGCTAAAGGGATTTATATTAGCCTACAGTGTTAATTAACTTGAGAAATATGGTAGGCGGCTCCCGGCCACTCTTGTCTCGACGGAACGCCATATATCGTTCTGTACATGTAGCTTAGACCTTTCGCATGGTTGTGAGGGAACTTACGATAGAAATTCATACATCCCATCGGGAATGTAACTTGATTGGTAAACCAGCATAAACATTGTCACGAAGCGAGCATCGGCCTCCGCTGCAGAAGCGGCAGGCCTGCTCAAAGCTGAGTTCAGCGCCTGGATCGACGTGACTCGATGAGCGAGAGCCTGACTAGCATAATTGTCTGAGCTGGTTAGGGAAAGATGCGAGGCCGCTGCTCCTAGTATGGAATGTATCAGGAAGTCGAACTATTGTGGAATAAGTCAGTGTTGGTCCATCATGCTGGGCGAGGTCTATCAATCTGACACTGTGAGACATAGCCACCATATCTCTCCACATCATCTCGCCTTCAAGTGGCAATGGCGGGTACGCGTGGAAGAGAAAATGCTGGAAGAAGCGGAAGTCTTCCATGGCGAATGTCGTCGGGGTGGTCTGTAGCGGTCTTGATGGTGATGGCTGATCATTTGGTGGCGTATCGCACTCCTTGATCGTCTTGGGCCACTTGCAGGCCAGGCCTATCCGCTGACAGGTGCGGCATTCTGGGAAGTCCTCCGGACATTTGACTTTCCTTCCCTTGCAAGTAAGACAGCCTTTCCTGGACTTTGTGTGGCCCTTACGCGGTATTGGTCTCCGTCGTGCGCGAGTGATTGCTTGTTCCTCAGATGATGGTGTCGAATGCTCAGTCCCGGGGGTTGCGGGTGTTGGCCGTCGTTCCGCAGATACGGTCGGTAGCTGGAAACTTCTTGTTGTGAATGGCATATAAAAGAAACCATCAAGATGCTCATCCATCATCAGGACCCCTGCTTGTTCCGACCTCAAGGACATTCGGATAACACGCCGACGCGACACACGTACATCAAGGCGTGAGGAGTCGGCATCTCCTTCGGGGTGACCGGAAGACGAACGTCGAAGCCTGGGAGCAGTCGGGCAGTTATTCAGCCGAGCAGCTAGGAGATTTAGGAACCTTGCCAAATCGATGGCCCCAAAATAACGAATGGTTTGACCGAAGCATACTTTAGTACAGCCCATAATATTGGGCTTATACTTTGTTGAATGAGTATAGAAATTCAATATGTAGGAGTCAAAATAGATATACGAGAAAAGCAAAAATGTGTGAATTTGTGAAACATTAAAGTATAAGTCTACATGTATCAGGGTTGGTAGGGGGGGGGGTGGTTCGAGATATTACTTTGCCTCGGAAACTCGAAAAGCCTATCAAACTTCAAATCCAGCTATATACCAAGTAGCCTTTTACTAGTCCTGTATCCAGGACACGTATAGCAAGATGCGAAAACGGACCTTCGCAGCAAAAAACTGCCAGATGGTACAGCAATATTACCCTACATCCGGGCGGACCTATATCAAAAGTATCCGACCATTTGGCCCACGATCGCCTGTCTCCTAGGCTCCTAAGATTCCTCCTAGCATCTCAGTCTCTTGATCTCTCACTTTTCCAGTCACTATCACAGCCTCGTGATCTCTTAGCCTCCTTGCGTCCCTCCGTGTCTCCCTCCCAGCCCCCAGAGCCTTCTCAAAGGTTTTATCTTCAAGCCCAATTTTGATGATTGTGAATTCGGGCCGCTTTAGGGAAGATGTTATTCGCGGACTTTCCTGATCCTGATCGTTTATTTTGCCTTCTGACTTTACCATTTGTTGTTACTCTCATTAGTCTGCTCGATAGATTGTGGCTTGTGTAAGTCGGTCGGTACGCCGCTGGGAACCGAACCACTTAATTCGACATGCGTTCCCACAATTCCAGTCACTACTGCAGTTGAGCAGCACCTATTGAACGATCCTTACTCTTAAGAAGATAATATAACTCTGCCTTATATACCAACGGCCTAATCGTGAACATCAACAGCAAATGTTATCGCTTATTATTAGATGGGATGTCATAGTCTATACGGTACGTATTATTACTGGGCCAGCCAAATATGCAAAAACATGGAAGTATCTAAAGGAATCCTCTACACTCCAAAGCATGCAGTTCGAAATACAGTATGCGCCACCTCATGCGATCCTCTGGCCTTTCCTCATTCAAGACTTAATGTTTCATCAAACTTGAAAGCCTCTGGAGGAGACATATGCCTGGATGTGAGTAGAAAAATCATGTGAGAACGTTTCAGCCAGACTTTGCAGGAAGCATCTTGATGTTCTTCCACGAAGCATTGTTCTGGATAGTCTCCTTGCAACCAGCATAGTCCCCACTGCCCTGGGTGCACGGGTTAACCCACTTTGCAGCAACATTTGCCTTGCCATAGTTGCCATAGCAAGCCATCTTCGCCCCGGTGGCCGGGATCGACCAGCCCTTGTGCTGCATGATGGCCAGGGCGTTCATCTCGGCGCAGTTGGCCCAGTTCTTGTGGTTGAAGTCCGGCACTACGTTGCACGTCTGGGCAGATTGCGTGTCCTTGCCGACCCCCTTGAGAGAGGTGTCGAGAATCCAGCCCTTGCTGGGGATGAAGAGGGCGCAGCCGATGGAGGACACGGGCTTTTTCGCCTTTGTGGCAGCAGCTGCGGCATTGGTCCAGCTGGTCTTGGCGGCGTTGTAGACTTCGTCGTCGGTGGCGGCGGTGTCTTTGCTGTCAGCGACCTCTTCGTACCAGAAGCCACCGCCGTATTTGTCAGTCGCTTTGGTGGTGGCATAGGTCATCTTGCCTCCGAGGTCTGCCCGGGGCAGCAGGGCTGTGTCGAAGAAGGCATCGCGCTCGATGACTTCCGTTTCCAGCCCTGAGTCTCTCTCGATGTTTCGGTCGACCGCAGCACCCCAGACCTGTGCCAGGGCGGCAGCAAGAACCAGAACTTTCGAAAGACTAAGGACGACCATTTTGGATATGACAAAAAATGAATTAGGGAATGTTAAAGGTCAATTTGTGTTTGGATATATGACTGATAACCAGATCAGGGTAGAACTCAAACAGAAGCTGGGAAACTGAAGACGAAGGAGAAGACGAGTAAGGAAATGAGGATGCTGATGGTGACACAAATAAATCCAATCCAGTTCTGTCGAAGTCGAAGCCTCCCTTTATAGTCGATTCTCTACCGGGGACTTCGCAAGGTTCTCACACCATTAGACATCGAGATAGCTTCCTTTCCTTCCTGGCCCAGCCTCGTATATCCGCAGGCCAGATTCATCCGGCCATACAGGCCATCGAAGGCCCAATTCAAAACATCTGCAGGATGACCGCCATGCCGAAGAAGTTCTAGGTCACAGAACTGGAGACTCTCTATATCTCGTCTTACCCAGGTAGCAAAGATATTCAGTGTTCGGTATTCCCACAGTCCAAAACAATTTTGAAAAATGACCCTGTCCTGCGAAGAAACAAAGGACCAACCTAAGGCATCGCTATAAGCACCGAAAGACTCCATGGAGTTCGAAAGTGTACAAAGTGAAGTCATTAACTTAGCCTCCAACCTATCTTTCAACCCTCCCAAGAATACTACCAAACCACTGACATTTTCCGCTATTCTCAGTAACAATGTCTGCGACCATTTCCCCAGGCTCTAGGAGTAGAGGGGGGTTGACCTCGGGATGTTTCATTTCTCTGCTTAGGCTGTGATTCAGTGCGGTTTTGTAGGCTTTCGGAGGGTTTGGAGCTCAAAGGCCGGGTAAATATAGACATAAAGTGCCCTACTAGGTCACAGAGAAGGTCTTGGGGGAGTCGAAAGATATATACTTAAGTAGGTTAGGGGCGATATGGATTCCAGATATTCCCGGCTGAGGCCTGACCTAGACACCCAATCTTACATAAGCTTATCTAGGATCACTGGAGGAACGGGCCAACCCATATTAAGGCATACATTTACGCTGTCCCAGCCTCCCGCATGATATATAAACCAGACCACCGCAAATACACATCATGCACACCACTTGATCACTGAATGCTAACCTCATATCACTGATGGATGCCTGTATCTCCTGAAGCTCTCCTCACCTACCCTGAACCCATGTCTGATAGAAACATCACCAGCCTCCTCACAATGGCCAAACAACCCGCCAAAACCTGGGGCTTCTCCTCCCTTCCAGCAGAACTCCGCCTCCAGATCCTCGCCAACACCCACCTAGGTCCTCCCCCAACAGGTGGCTACGATTCCAGATTTGGTACCCTGCAGGTTCGCGATGGGCGCATTGTCCCGCGCCACCAGCTTCCACTGGGACCATGGGATGACCCTCCATCGTGGACGAAATGGTGAGTCAGCCCTCCCCCTGCCCTCTCATATCCACACCACCCATACCTACACTCGTATGCTGACATAACTCAGCTCCTCTCCCAAATCTCACGGCACACACCAACCTCAATGCCAATGCCGAATCATCCCCACCCAGCTATTCACAGTCTCCCGCCAAACATCCACGGAAGCACTGGAGGTATTCTACACAAACCTGCACCTCGACCTCGACCCCTCCTCCTCAGTCCCCTTCCTCCGCTCCCTATCCCCGCAAAACATCCGCCGTCTCCGCCGTCTCACCTTCACCATAACGCCCGCACAGGTCGAAGGCTGGTGCAATGGTGCCGTCGCGTCAGGCTACGACGCCGCGATGCTGGAGTCTCAAGTCGCCAACCCGTACTGGGACGGCGGCGCCGTCAAGCCGCCGGGCGATGATGGCCTCTACCGCCGGACCTGGCGCGAGGTCATGGCCCTCCTCGCCGCGCACGCGGACCTGCCCCGGTTGGCGCTGACGGTCGACATGAGCGGGGCCACGTGGGTGTACATCGAGGACACGCTCATGTGGGACGACCCGCCCGATGAGATCCGCCCGATGTTCAGGTTCATATACGACATGTACATCGACGTCGCCACCGCCCTCTGTGAGCTCCGGGGGCTGGGGCAGCTGGTGGTGGAACTGTCAGTGTTCGAGCAGATGAAACCGTGGTTGGAGCGGGAGGTGCTTGGGCGGGAGAGCCCGGAGCCGGAATTTGAGGGGGAACATGAGCGGAGGCACTGGGAGGAAGTTTGGAAACAGCCGCGGTGGTATCAGGTTGCACCGTCGTGGCATGATGGGGAGAGGAGGCTGGAGGGGTCGAATTACCGGCCAAAGTGATGTGGACATCTATCTACAAAAGTGTGCGGACAGAAGACTTCCTGAGCACGATATGAATGAAGCTGGTCGCCTTGGTTCTGATGCGGACCACGTGCAACTGACTATTGTAAACAGCAACAGGACGTCTCTTCTTTCTATGGAAGTGGTCATGATGATTACTGCTGTGTATCTCAAGCCCGGCTTTTGGTGTTTTCCGGACCGTTTTCCTAAAGATGTAAACGGTCCCAGCCTTATTCCGTATTTGGGGGTTTACGTATGTACGTACATACCTAGGTACTTTACCCCTGACCGGATTTCGAAAAGGCGAAGAGAAGGAAAGAACAAGGACCGGGGTTCGGCAGGCCCGGGCTGAGCCGTGGTTAAGTGTGTACGCACGTGCCTTGTGCTTGTGCCTGGTCGAAGGGGCCTTCATTACTGGGACAGTATGTACGGATTGTATGTAAGTTGAACATGCTAAATTAGGTAGACACTAATTCAACGAGGATATATAATATGCGTGTTTTTTGTTATGTCTGCTGTGTGATGAAATACTTAGTCACTATGTATGTACAAGTCTCGAATATCTGCGTTGACAGAGAGCACAGCCAGCCATCCATGCCTTGAATTCGCTGTTACATAGTACTTGACTGTGTACAACCACTCCTTGCCAAAGCATGTATGCAGGTAGTTAACTAGGTAATCATATGCTCATATCTTTTAGGTCCATCTGTTATGTGGTGAACCATCATCTACCTTTATGTAGGTTTTGCATAGTCACCGTTTAGTGTCACCGTTAAGTGGTGGCTGTTCTGGCAGTCTGGGTGTGTGTCAAGTGTAAGTCACGCGGCACATGGTGCATAAAGACAAGGGTTCCTTTATCGCTTATCAGCTTGACCCCCCCTCTACTGGTACCCACAATTACTGCAGCTTGAGTGAAGCTGAGTCCACTCAGCATGTGGTCATGGCTCCGTTCCCCGGCGCCCGCAACGCAACGCAACGTCAGTGTAACGAACGACCACTTAAGTGACCTAACCAGCTAACCTAACCTGACCTGCCCAACTCAACTGAACTGAACTGAATGACTCCATAAGCATCAATCAATTCGTGCCTTTCACAACCCCTTCCAAACCACAAAGGACCTTAAACGAGGTCGTATCTATTCAACCCTCCTTTTCCCCCATCCATTTTATGCAAAAGCGTGACAACGTTCTTCCCCAACTTCGTCTTCTCCTTACCTGACGAGAACAACAAGTACCCCCAGTGAACTGGGGAACCATATCGTAATCCAGCCCCGGGACTTGATCATCACCACGACGAGCTGCAGTATCTATCTATCAACCCTCTACACCACCACAACAGCCAAGATGGCGAGTCCAAGACGAAGGATCGAGACTGATGTGAGCAACCTTTTGCCCCAACCCTTTAGAAATCAGGAACCAAACGCCATGGAAATACTGACCTTGCCTTTTACTACAGGTGATGAAGTGCGTTCCCGAATCTACCGGTATCGCGTGTCGCGGTGATGTTTGACGCTTGCTAACCCACTTTCCCTCCTCTAGGATGTATGGTCCGCCGAACGAGCATATCCCACCCACAATACTGACATCTGCAGGCTGATGAGTGACTACGAGGTTACCTTGGTGAACGACAACAGTGAGTTTCATCATGTTCTGGGTTCCTTTCTCCGGCTTCCCCTCTGACTGACTGGCTGCAGTGTAAGCTACCACCTCGAAACGAACGAGCCCCCCTTCCTTTCGCAACGATCGACTTACACAGCACGTTACAGGCAAGAATTCTACATCAAGTTCAAGGGCCCAACCGAGACTCCCTTCGAAGGCGGTGTCTGGAAAGTCCACGTCGAGCTTCCCGACCAGTACCCCTACAAGTCTCCCAGCATCGGATTCACGAACCGCATCTTCCACCCCAACATAGACGAGCTGTAAGTGGACAGATACCCTATATTCAGAGGAGGCGAGGAGTGTTCCTGCCGGCCCTTTCGAGAAAACAGAGGGTATAAATGAAGTGCTTGGCTAAAACAAGGGTCGTACAAAATTAGGTCCGGTTCCGTCTGCCTGGACGTCATCAACCAGACCTGGTCGCCCATGTACGATATGATCAACATCTTCGAGGCATTCCTGCCACACCTGCTGCGATACCCAAACCCTTCCGACCCCTTGAACGGAGAGGCCGCTGCCCTGATGCTTAGGGATCCTAAGGGCTACGACGCCAAAGTACGGGGTAGGTAAACACCAGTTGTGGATTTGTCCCCACCCCACCCCACAAAGTCCTTGTCCCTTCAAACTACTTACACAATCGCGGTTCAGAGTACGTTCAGCGGTACGCAAGCAAGGACGCAGCCGAGGAGGCCGGCGCCGAGAGCGAGGACGACGACGACATGAGCTCGGTGGGGAGCTTCGGCGACGACGACGACGACGAGCCCGCGGGCCAGATGGACGACGTGTAGGCAACGATACGTCGCGGGCGGCTAACGCCCGGTGCGACAGCTGTCTGCTTTCTCATTTTCATCATGGCGTCAATGGCTACTATGGTTAGGTTGCATGGGAACTGAACTTTCTGGATTGTGTAAGGAGGAGTGCGCGGTTTGTTTCTCTATTTTGCTCTAGATGTGTTTATTTTTAGCTTGGGGAGAGTGGAACGAACGAACGCAGGCCGGACAGGATCACCATGGCCTCTCAACGGCTCCTAAGCCTGCAGTGCCCCGCGCAACAGCAGTTTGGGCTCGCGTGAGGGTAAACAAACAAGGCTAGAGGTTTTGGATTTGATTCTCTAAGGGTATCGATCGTCGAGGGAGACCTAGATATTAGCACTTGCACATAGCAACAGGCCCTAATTTTCTGCATGCCCGACCAGAATGATATGAACCGTAGAGCCAGGTAACATTGAAGTGAAATATAATGGGGTATCATCAAAAGACTATCTAGAAAATAATATAAGTCAGCACTGTCTCATACAGTCACATCAATCCGAGTCGTAATCGACCAAGCCCGAAGATACGGCGGCCACCTTTCCAGCAGGCCTTTCGTCAGGGGGCTGGGGTGACTCCCTTGAGGGTCTCCTCTTCCTCTTCAAACCCGGTAGGGTGATCGAAGTCTTGGTCGAGTCCCTGCTCCTCGGTTCCAAGAAAGGGTCACTAGCCAGGCGCGTGTTCCCCACGATCTCAGAGACGATTGATTCCCTCATCCTCGAGGCCGCAATTTCCGACTTGAGTTTCCGTGGGGGTTTGCCCGCCTTCCCCTGGGGCCTGCCGCCGCCTCCCGCCTCCATCGTCGTGCCCTTCGCGGCGTCCCCCTTGCCACCATCGCCAAACAGCGGCCTCGCAAGGACCTTGACCTCCTCACCTCCGACGACACCCTCCTCCTCCGGTGGTTTCGACCCAAAGTCCACCAGCCGGGCCCAGCGCGCGTCCTCCTCGCTCTCGGGGAGCAGCTCGATGCCCAGGCCCATCCTGTCCCGCAATTCCCCCGCGACCGCGGCGTCGCGCTCCCGCTGCCTCCTGCCGACCCGGAACTGGCTCCTGAGGAGCTGGTTCCGCGCGTAGGGGTCGTCCCACTGCCGGGCGTTGCCCTCGTGGATCTCGCCGATCCTCGCCTTGGCGGACTCGAGGGCGGCGCGGTCCTCGATGGTCTTCTCGAGGTGCGCGAAGGCGGACTCCCTCTCTGCCGCCTGCTCCTGGGACGTCTTGATGGGGTGGTTTCCACCAATACCAATACCACTGGGGACCAGGGAGTCGTCACCTTCCTTGTCCTCCCCTGTATCCCTCTTCCGCCCGCCGCTGACGACCACATACGCCGTGTTCTTGGGGTCCGTGCGGATCTCGATCCAGCCGCCGCAGGCGACGTGCCGCATGCGGAAGCTGAAGATGGGGCTCGAGTAGTAGTTGCCGACCTTCTTCTTCTCGGCGTTGAAGCGCACGCCCTGCCCGATGATGGTCGGGTTGGGTTGGCAGTGGTCGCACCACACGGCGAAGGGCATCTCGAAGCGCACGGTGAGGATCCCCTCGGTCTTGAGGCGGGAGGCGCGCGCGCCCAGGGGGTGTTTCTTGGCGAGCTGGTTGCCGCTGGATATGCCCTCTTGGTCTGGGGGGACGTAGCGTCCCATGTTGAAGCCTTGCATCTTGTTTGGGGGTTTGGGGTGTTGTCGCGCGAGGCGACAACGGTTGGTGGTGGTGCGGAGGAAGTCTTCGTTTGTGGGCGGG
>LKEA01000016.1:312708-328625 GCA_003795315.1 Cytospora schulzeri | reverse complement strand
AAAAGGCACGAAGGGGAACGATACACCAGCGGCATCTGGTAAACACGTGGATCAAAAACCACCCGCGGGCTTCGGAGGGGGTGAAGGGGGGATGGGTTGCAACCGGGGGAAGAGGTGCAGCCTCGCCGCTGCACCAGTCATCCCCGGTTGTTGAACTAATAGAGGTTGCTGCCTATTGTATGTGTGATTCAGAGAGGTTGGTAGCTGGGGCGGCGGCACCATTGAAGTTCGAGGTCAAGAGATAGGCGGTAGGTTGTTTGATGCTTCAGATGTGGGAGTCACGAGACACAAATACCCAAGACAGTGACACCACCGTCAACATTTATCGACGTGCACTTTGACAACGATAGATTGCTGGCTCTTTTGTGGAAGATGGGTGTAACACTTTGAAGCATATGGCTATTGAGGGAAAAAACGCGCATGGCATTAGCCACAACCACCAAGACTCGCTCCAGGCACGTACAGTAACAATATGTATCTATGCATATGCTACCTACTCAATTAGTATATTGAATAAGGTAGTCAGCTAGTCGCGCTCTTTGATAGCTAGATGAGGTATTAACATTATAGTAAATCGATATTCCACTCCCACCATGTGTCACATGTAAGAAACACTGCACAGTATGGAGAGGGCTTGGGGGATAAGAACGCGGAGTCTGAGAATGTGGCATGTCATCGACGAGTCTTCAATGACGAGTTCACGCACGCGGTCCAACAATATGTGATGGTAGAGTATCGCTCAGGGCTGCAAAGTATGTCGAGGGGTTGATGCTGTCGATTTTCATGCTTCAAGTGCAACTGGGGCTTACTTTGATAGGTAAGTCTTAAAGAGATATGACCTAGAATTGTATAGGATACATTTATATATATTCATATGCTACCTGTGTAAGTCGGGGTGTGATCTATGCGGCTTAACATCACGGCCCCCTGGACGTCTAGCTGCACAGGGCTGTTGACTTAGCAAACCCTCCCAGATGTTCCCTGTAATGGACCCCTGACACGGACCACGTCGCCTTGTGGGGCGCATTTAGCATCCTTGAGGATCCGGCTTCTTGCGCTGACTTACTCCTGAAACATGACTGGACGGATCTGAGACCTGGTGGGGCAGTATTTGACATCATATGGGTCAACTGGTGTCACTCTAAGTTTGTGACGGAGTCGTGTTAAAGAAAGAAGCTGTTGATGAACTCGACGAAAGAAAGAGGGAGAACGACGAGAGCACAATAGTATAGGCCATATGGGGCTTTACTGTGGCATGTATCGACAGCTCCCTAACGACACCAACGTTGGCTTGCAAATTGCCTGGGAAGGAGGAGGAAGGGGCAAGACATGGCCTCACGATGATGAGGGGTGAATCCATGTCATGATCTGGAGCTTGACAGGCTAAATGGGTCGAGTCTGAGGCCACTGGGCGGCCAGTTTCCATGGGCACAACGTTAGGTAAACTGATCTTTGCCTGGCCCGGCAGTAGCTAACTGGACTAGCGTAAGTGTTCGTTTCGTGTTCGACGAAGGAGATCCAAGCTATCCTTGCCTTACCTCCCTGTTCTGTGTGACCCTTCTCCTTTGTTTCTTTCGACGACCAACTACAGCAGTCTGTCTTCCATCATCCCATCCGATCTCACCTTCACTCCCATCACCAAAAGCAACAACAGCAACCGCATCAAACGACAAGAACACAACATCAACTTCCCCTATACCCCCCTTTAATCAAACCAAACATGTCTCAGCCAGGAGTCTGCCCCGTCGTTGGCACCACCAACAGCGTGCTGCCCCCTTCCCACCCCGAAGTCGACCTCTCCAAGCCAGGCCAGACCTGCCCCATCGTCGGCGCAAAGTCAGACCACCACACCAGCCTGCACAAGCACCCCTCGGTGGCCGTCCCCGGCGGCGCCACCAACGACTCGACTCACTCCGCCGACGCCGGCCGGTGCCCCGCCCTCCAGTCCGTCGTCGACGAGCCCAAGAGCCAGGCGATGGACGACAAGGTCTGCCCCGTCATCGGGCCCGCCACCACCATCCTGCCCCCCGACCACCCGTCCACCGAGGGCCAGGCCGACGATGCCGAGTGCCCCATCACCAAGGCCAAGATCGGACACCACAAGGGCAAGGTCACTGTCCACCCGGATGTGTCGCATGCTGCTGCGGGTGCCGTGTGCCCTGTTGTTGGCGCGAGGGGTTAGAGAAGGGGGCATGGATTTGATGGATGAGAAGAACTGGCGTTTGGGTTCATTGAGATTGTACTGAGGCTCACGCTCTCGTTATGGGGCAGACAGGAAATATTTGCAAATTTAAGGAGAATGGAAAATTATCAAGATGCGGAGTTCCTCACCTACTGCATTGGTGTTGTGTTGTGACTCGGTCATAGCATTGACTAGGACAACTTCGACGGCGCTCATCTCTAACGTTTCTTTCCAGTCTGTTTGCTAGTCGACATTGCTTTACGTTCCCCCCAGCTCTCTGCTGATCGTAGACCCTTTCCCCGCCCTCCAAAGCTCCTCCGCCTGTGATCAAGCTTTGCTAACTGCAGACATAGATACAGACATCACACCAAGAGAATCAATCTCAGGAGCCTGTCACAGGATTCCACAGCTGGCAGCCTCGACGGATTCATTAGTCATCAAGTTTGAGGAAAGCACAGCGTCTATTGGCTTCTGGGTACGGCCGCGGCCAACGTACATACAGTAATCCACAACCAGCTCCAACTGTATGCATTGCGAATCCTATCTGACACAACACTTCTGTAGGCGCGGCACCCTTCTGGCCTGCCTTTTCTTCGCCTCTTTGCCTCTCTCCATATGTCGTGGGCTCTTCATTCATCATGACGCGATGTGAACTGTGCGATAGCCTCACTGTCGAGTTACTTGACAACAACGACGTGCCATTTCACAGTGACATATCATGCCTCAAACGATCTGCGCAGTCTGGCTGTGATTTTTGCAACATCTGTTGGAGCCGAATCGAGTCGAATTGGCCCAGAGAACGTCTGAATGCCTGTCTCAAAGGAAGAGCGCCGTCAGACCACTCGGGTGAGAGCCCCTGGGTGCCACAAATGTGGCTGCGAGGACACTTCTACTACAGGAGACCTCATGTTCGGTCTTTTCCACTTGTCGAGTCAAAGATATGGTTGAGCTGCGGCAAGCCCGACGAGGAGAACTTGAGCCTGGGGACGAACACTGACCTCGGCCTTTTCGCCGCTCCAGGTAAGGAATTACCAGACATTGGGTTATTTCTCGCGTTCCACCTTTATATTGCTCTCTACTAATGTGATTGTTAGGTTCCCCAGCTGCGCTGCGGTTCCCGGGCCGAATGTCGACACCTGACAGAAATCCAGAAGTCGCATTCCAGAAGGCGAAGGAATGGCTTCACTGGTGCATGAATGGTATCGGGCCGAATGGTCACAAGAACTGCAATGCCAATATGCGAGATGAGATGCCGACTAGAGTCATCGATATTGGCTCCAATGCAGACGACGCGAATGGTAGCCGCCTTGTCATTACAAATGGCCTTCGCGAGCCATATATCGCTCTCTCATATTGCTGGGGGCCCGGTGCCGTGAACTCCCTGAAGCTTACACGGGAGAACTTAGCTACACTCACTCGCAGCCTCGCTGAGGACCAATTGTCTGCTGCCCACAAAGACATGTTTCGAATAGCTGGTGAGCTGGGCATCCGCTATGTCTGGATCGACGCTCTTTGCATCATCCAGGGTGACGCCGATGACTGGGAATACGAATCCCGGCGTATGGGTCGAGTCTATGGCAACGCTCTCTTGACCGTTGTTGCTGGAAGATCTGGTGACAGTGGTCAAAGTTTTATCGACAACAATATTAACCAGGGGCCACCACCCTGCCCACTACCCCTCGAGAAACCCAGAGAAGGTGTTGACACTTCAGGGCTATTTGTCTGCTTCCCTCGCCACGGAGCATACGGTCCGGTTTCCGATCGAGCGTGGTGTTTTCAAGAGATGCACCTAAGCCGGCGTTCCCTCGTGTACGGCGAGCAACAGCTGTTGTTCAAATGCCGGGAACGGATCCTCCGCGAGGATGGCGAAGCATACGAGAACCAGCCAGCAGGGGTCGCGATCACGGCTGGTCCCCTGGCGGACCTGCGCGCGCCCAAGATATTCGGGGCGACGACACCCGGGCCCTCTCCCGTCCGGCGCGAGAGCGTTCTCAACGATTGGTACTTGCTCCTGAGGGAGTATACGTGGCGGGGGCTCTCCAACCCCCACGACATATTCGCTGCAATCTCCAGTATAGCGCAGCTTGCCGGCCAGACGCTTGAGTCGCGCTACCTCGCCGGCATATGGGAGGTCGACATGATCCGAGGTCTGCTGTGGAAGAGTTGCCACCAGGTGCAGACTGGCGGGATCTCGTGGAGCCGCAGGGGGTGGCCGCCCGTCACGCGGCCACAGCCAACATATCTCGCGCCGGGGCCGATCCACCGGGCCCCTTCGTGGTCCTGGGCCGCTGTCCAGGGTCCCACGGTACATATCACCCGGTTGGGGTCGCGGTACAGCGCGGATAAGGTGGTGGTCCGTCCTCGGCACACCGATCCCGATCGATGGACGACTCAGCAAGGCTGTAACGCCAACGTGTTGCACATGCCGTGGTGTGAGTTGCAGATCATCGGCCGCTTGAAGGCGATGCAAGTCATGAGGTCCAGGGAAGTCTCTCAGTTCCTGCCGAGGGAGAAGCAGTGGACTGCCTACAGCAAGGCGAAGATGCGCCGATATGGTGTTCTTCTCGAGCCCCTAAGTGGAGGAACCTCGACACAAGCTGATGTGTCTCGGGCGGACCCACTATCCGGTGTTATGGCTATTGGGGTCTTTGACATTGCTGATGAGGCGGTATCACATGTATGGTGTTTACGGTTGGTTGAAGGCGAGGGACTGATGCTCATTGAAGCCGGAGAAGGTAGATATACGCGGGTTGGTTGGTTCACGGTTGAGAATCGGGAGTGGTTTGAACAAGGCGAGGAGGTCGAAGTGGTATTAGAGTGACGCCCGTGTGGTCAAATATGATACAAATACTATAAATTCAATACTCACTGACACCATAGGCACATGAGGCTGCCTTGAGCAATACAATACAATACTTTCATCAGTGGCGGGGAGCAAAGACTGATACTGGTTCATGCATTACTCACCGCATGTAACCAATGACAATATAATACGCAAGCAGCCGCGGTCATACGAGGAAAATACATCAGGAAGGAGATAAACCATTGTATCTCCAAATACCTTGGACTAGCAAATGTATTAGACGGTTAAAGGATGACTGGCACTCAGGACCACGAGCGCGGTATGACAATATACTGGAAGCAGTCGCTGCAAACATATCCGGTCCCCTTGCAGAATATTCCAGTGTTTGTCTCTTTAACATGCCAGCTTGTCATGAGGCCATCAGAGCGATGTGCCTGAGCTCACTGCAAAACGTATCAGTACTAGTGTCACCCCCTCACCGGAAGGAAAGAATGGGAGTCTCACCTCTGGACCTGGTGTCCGACCTTCATCACCGGATATTCAACGTCCTCGCCCTCATCCCTTCCCAGATTCAACTGCTCTATCCTCAACTTCTTCGCCCTGTCCGACAGCGCAGCGATGGGCTTGAGTTCAAAGTCACTCGACAGGTGCCAGAAGAAAGTACTCGAGATCCTGACAAGGGGACGCTCAGGAAAGTCCTTCTTCCTACTCTCAATGGTACCCAACGTCTTCTCGTTAACAACAACCTCGTGGTATCCCGCCTTGACAAGCCCTCCCGTCAGGTGCTCGAGCTGTTTCCCAGCCTGGACGAGGAGGTAGTTGCCGGGCGGGATCTTGACGGGGATGCGCTTGCCGGTGTTCCTCGCCCAGATGTTCAGGCCTGGGTAGCGGGAGCGGCCGTGGATAGTGAGGAAGTTCAGGTCTGTGTGGAATCCGGCCAGGATTGTATCTTTATGGCCGTATTTCTGGAGGTCTGATGATGTCGGCGCGAGGATGTGTGGGCCGTACCGCCCTGCGTCTTTGAATGTCGACTCGGGGAGACCGAATCCGGCTGCTGCCATCTCTGCGAGGCAGGACACGCTGTGGTTACCTCCACCATATCAGTATCAGGGATCAAGTCCAAGACAGCGTAAACTTTCACTCACGCATTCTTCATCGAATTTCCCCACTGATTCATCGTCCCCTCCCACCTCTCCCTGATATGCGGCGCCTCAGGGACCACATTTTCCACGTTCAACCCGGGAAAGTCAGTCTCGTACGGCGGCCTCTCCACCATCTTCCAGAAGAACCTGCACTTGGGGTCCGGCTGGTGACCCATGACGTCGAGCGGCCTCTGGTCCGGGGCCAGCCTCCTGATGACGTCCTGGCACGGCTCGTTGACGGCGCACTTGGGCCTCTCGGTGTTCTCCAGGGTCGCGCCAACCAGATAGCTCAGCTCCGGGCGCTCATCCCTCCTGAGTGTTTCCACGGGCTGCGAGAAGTAATCCTCGAGCAGGTCGAGGAAGACGTCGTTGTCACGCTCCGACACACGACTGTCGTGCAGCAGGAGCGCGCCGTACGTGATGAGGGCCTCGGCCGCCTTGCGGCATTCTGCTGCCACGAGGGGGTCATCGTGGGGCTGGCTGAGGAAGAGGTCCAGGTCGATGATGGGGAGGTCCATCGGGAGCTCATGGGCTGTGGCCATGTTCGTGGTTGATGATACCTACTTCAGTACACTTTGGGAGTTTCCGGATAACGGCTTATGAGGCGGATTTTGTTTGGATTTTCTGAAGAGATTTCGCAGGTGCCTTGGAGAATTCAGTTGAGAAGTTGAATCGGGATATATAAAGTGAATCTCAGGCTTGGGAGTAGAGAGGTTGGAAATATCTTCCACGTGAGTCGATGGCAGGTGCGTGTGAGGAACCGCGTGTGTGTGGGTGGGGGGCGTCCCATGACCCGGAATAGTCTAACCTCTTTAGGCAGTATATCAGCACTATGGGGGATGGTTAGAGGAGCTTCCAAAGTTGTTAGACAACTAATTGTCAGGCATACTTTTTAGAACAAATGTCACTTGTATACTGTGATAAGGGTCAGTACAACCTGAACAACTCTATGAATCGGCAGCGGCACCATCAGTCCGAGCATGGTGTCAGTGTATCACTGGCCAGCGGCATCTGCTACGACCTCTCGCATAAAATGCAATGGCGTATGTCTGCTATGATTCCATGAAGCGTACAAGTTGCTGTTCTTTGGATTGTCATGCCAATAATACAATCACTAATCCACTCTGACCTGCGATAGAATTTCTTTAACAGAGGGTTGAGTATACAAAGGGTTTATACAAGCAGCAGTCTCCTGTAGCCAGTCTAGTGAGCAAGATTCCAGCACGGAACTATATTACCTTCGAATAGATTCCAGCGAACATTGTCCATGGAAGGCAAATTGAAGAAGGGTACAGAGGCATACGAGGCTGATCCGGAGCTTGAGACCAGAAGTCCAGTATGGCCGCGTGGTTGGAAGTAATATAGTCAACCCCTTGGCCATCCCGTTGAATATATCTGATTGCAACCAGGACCTGCTGAAATGTTTCGTTTGGAAGGAGAAAAGGAACGGTTAAGCCGGGTGTCAGCTGCGGCGCGGTAATGTATGGGTGAAGAGGCTCCCCGTACTCCCTTTCACTGTCTTTGCGAATTCGAAGGGGAGCATTCGTGTTCCAGGGATCCCAGAGAAATGTCACCCACTTTAGGCCTGTAGCAAGAATAAGATGAATCTTTCGTAGGCCCTGGCCGCCGGCGGTGACGTCGGTTCTGTGAGCGACGACAAGTTGATCCGTAGTCTCCTTCTAATGTCATTCCATTCAGTCAGCTGGTCTAGATTCGGCGCGTTGGGCTTCTTTATATCAGCCCACCTTCTATCTAGCACAATTTATACTGAAATTTTAGCTCGTCACCTTCACCCAGAGGACTTCCTTCTAGTAATGTGTCTTCTGGGCGGCCTTGCCGGAGCCAAGGTTTGAGGAAAGTAGAAAGTAAATACAGAGTACCATACCTGAGATACAGGCCCCTCGCTATCGTAGATGGCCCCCAGGTCATCAAGGTGCACCACAGAGTCTACAGCATCATCGTCTAACTAATACTGCTGTTGTGACATGGTGGAGAGAGAGCATTGCAAGGAACAACCGAGGAGACAAGGAATGGATTTACCGACGCAAATTTGAGTTCTGCGAAAAGGTTCTTGGTATGGTTTGGCCGCTGTCTGTGACTCACTGTGGATGCTGGAGAATGTTGTACGTATTAGGCAGCTATTCGAAGTTCTGAACGGTCAACCTGACAGTTCACGTATGTAGTACCACTTTAATCCCGTTGGTTTTCTGTCATTCGACATAGACCCTGCCACTGCACATCTAGATCCACTTTATGCAATGGCTGCCTATAAAATGTGGAAGGGCCACATGATCCATGATCTTTCTCCAGATTCTCTCTTCATCTCCTACATCATTATCGACGACGTCTGGCCAACAACCTGGCAGCATGGACTCATCTTCAGACCAGTTGTCAGACAAGACCAGGATTCAGCCAGCGACCCTGACAAGCTTGGCACCGGAGCTTCTATGCTTGATTGTGCCGCTCCTGGACCCCATAAGCCTTATATCGTTGTCACAGACCTCTCGAGGATTTCGCTACTTTATCCAACCAACAAGAGCTGACTTGGTCCAGCGGCTTCTCTCCCTCGAGCTCCTCCCCGAACACAACGGCAGTACCAGGTCTGTACCCCGCCTGAGGGACTGCGACAACACCTTGCATCCAGACACAACAGATGTGCAGGCTTGGGAAGGAATAAAATATGCCTGTGCTGGATGTATGAAGCTCCGTTCTCATATGTGTTTTGATAATCACTCCCTCTTGCGGCTGCGCTTTAGGAAGCCACCACCTGGGTCCGTCGAGGCTACGAAGTTGACGGATTGGGAACCCCTTGGCGATGGCCCTAGAAAACCCTGGAAGAAGTTGCAGCGGATGCAACAACGCAAGAAAGACGCTCGGTCAATATTTAATTTTTGGCGGGGAAAATATCAAGACGCTCTTGATTCGTTTAAGTGGGTGTCCTCGGCCAGGGAACCCGAAGTAGACAAGCAAATCGAGGAAGCTGGTAAGCTACTCACTTATAAGCGGTGTTTACACATTAGGACGCCATTAGTGATACAGACTGACCAAAATCACTGCCAATATGTCCCCCTTGCAAGCTGATGGGTGCTAACGTGACGCTCTCAGAAAAACATATCTGCGGCACAAAGCGCCATCAACGAATGTGCAATGAGTGCAAATACGAGCGCGGCGACTATCGCTGCCACACAGCTTCCAACTACGGCACATCCGAAGTGCCCATAATCAAGAGTCGTCGACGCAATTTCCATACCGACTTCGAACGATACTTCCCGGGCTTGTTCCCAGAACTCTTCCCACCGTCCGAACAGCGTTACAGATCCGTGCTGCCGCACGTACCCTACAACACCACATCCACGACTTGGATGCTGAGTATGGTCCGTTGCAGGGACTGTGGGGTGTTTAAGGAGCTCGCTGGCTTGTGCTACGGGTCTGTTTTCACGGACTCGCGACCCTCGCGCCATCCATCCTGGCACCACAGGGGTCATATAGGCGACAGTTTCCACCCAGGCACAGAGTCCCGGCTCTGCCCCCCATGTTTTTCCAAGAGGTATGGGACTGAAGCTCTTCAGCAGTCGCTGGTGGACTTTGCTCTCAAATCCGCCCAAGCCGACCTGACCCAAGCTATTTATTTCCTCAAGTTTGGATGGCTCAGACTCAATTACTGCGACGAGTGGCTTCGGGGGAAAGACTGTATTAGCCTCCGCGATAAAATCGCCACCCAAGCCTTGCGTCTCCAAAATGACAATGAACCGGGGGATGGCAAGGGAGCTCATCCCCGGGAGCCGGACATGGAGACTCTCCATGCCCTTTACCACGAAACCTATCATTTCATCTATCATGTGGTCGCCGAGGATTCTAGGAAAACATATCTCCGCCGCGACCGTCTGAGAGATTGGCTAGATGACTACGAGAAGGGGGAACGGGCTTACTGGAGCTTTAAAGAGATTATCAGGCGAATCAACGAAAGCCCAGGTCTCTTGGTTGACTATGCAATGCTTCCGGCTGCTTTATGAAACGAGCATATAATCGATACTAGTCCAAGATGCTGTTGCTAGAATGGAGATCTGTTTGCGCCTGCGAGCCATCATGTCGTGAACAAATCAATTCTTGAAAGCGAACCCCTAGCTAACACTGTCTATGGGCATGGATTTACTGGCTTCAATTGCTATGCTTGACAATATATATACATATTTATAACGGTCAGCTGTTACGTAGGTATACATGTGTATACCTAGATACTACCGGAGCAATTAACCGACAAAGCGATCCAGCCCCCGGTACAATCCATCAAATTGGAATAGTTCCTGCAGCAGTGTTATGACGATGTAACCACATCCTTGCGTCTAATCCAACCCTTGATTCCCCGCAATATCGTGATGAATGACAGGCATCATCATCGAACCTCTCCACAGTTTCGGTACAGATTCCGCCGGTCATCAGGCGACTTGCAGGGTTCGCATGGAGAATCTCTGGCCGCATTGGGTCGGTTATGAAAAAGGAATGTGTACTACCTAATGACATGCTACTACGATGATGGGATAAATACAAGAGTCGTCGACGCCGGCCTCGGCGCGGTTCTTTTCGTGTCAAGACATTTTGTCTTCATCTCCCATCTTGAGTGACTTGGATGTCCAAGACTTCGCAAGCCGAGCATGTTATACAGCAAGACCTTGGCCCTCACAGGGGCGCTCCTCGCCACCGGGTCAACCCACGCCCAAGACACCACCATCACCACCACAAATACGACGCAATGGCCACTACACAACGACGGCCTGACGACCCTCGTGGAGTGGGACCACTACAGCTTCAAGGTCAACGGCGAGCGTCTCTTCGTCTTCTCGGGCGAGTTCCACTACTGGCGGTTCCCCGTCCCGGAGCTCTGGCGCGACCTCCTCGAGAAGGTCCGCGCGGCGGGCTTCAACGCCTTCTCCATCTACGGCCACTGGGGGTACCACAGCCCGTCCGCCGAGGGGCCCCTCGACTTCACCACGGGCGCGCACGACTTCACGCCCATCATGGACCTGGCCGGGGAGCTGGGCCTGTACATGATCGTGCGGCCCGGCCCGTACGTCAACGCCGAGACCAACGGCGGCGGGTTCCCGCCGTGGGTGACGACGGGCGAGTACGGCGGCCTGCGCGATGACGACCCGCGGTACACGGCGGCCTGGGCCCCCTACTGGGGCAACATGTCGGGCCTGATCGCGCCGCACCTCATCACCAACGGCGGGAACGTGATCCTCTTCCAGGTCGAGAACGAGCTGGGCGAGCAGTGGGACAAGGTCTCCACCCGGACGCCCGACGCCGCGGCTGACGAGTACATGCGGCTCCTCGAGGAGGCGGCGCGGGCCGGCGGCATCGACGTGCCCTTCACGCACAATGACCCCAACATGAAGACGTACTCGTGGTCTAGCGACTTCAGCAACGTCACGGGCAACGTCGACGTCGTCGGGCTCGACTCGTACCCGTCCTGCTGGAGCTGCGACCTGTCCGAGTGCACCGGCACCAACGGCGAGTACGTCGCGTACCAGGTGGTGGATTACGACGACTACTTTGCCTCTTTCTCGCCGACCCAGCCGAACTTCATGCCCGAGTTCCAGGGCGGCTCGTATAACCCCTGGGCGGGCCCCGAGGGCGGGTGTCCGTCTGATCTGGGCGCGGACTTTGCCAATATGTTCTACCGGAACCTCATCTACCAGCGGGTCACGGCCTTGTCGCTGTATATGGTCTTTGGGGGTACAAACTGGGGATGGCTGGCTTTCTCTCTTGTGGCGACGAGCTATGACTATTCTAGCCCTGTGTCTGAGAACAGGGAGATTGGCGACAAGTACTACGAAACCAAGCTGCTGACCATGTTTACGCGCGTGGCGAAGGACCTGGCCAAGACGGAAAGGCTGGGGAATGACACGAGCTTTAGTGTCAACAAGGCGATCACGACGGCGGAGTTGCGAAATCCGGACACAGATGCGGCGTTCTATGTCTCCATGCATCTAGACTCGACGTCGAGTACCTTGGAGACTTTCGGTCTGAACGTTACTACGTCGAAGGGAACCAAATCGATCCCACAGTATGGCGGGAGCATAACCATCAATGGCCACCAGGCCAAGATCCTACCCACGGACTTCAAGTTTGGCAGCAAGAACTTGCTATACTCGACCGCCGAGGTTTTGACGTACGCGGTGTTGGCCGGCAAGGAGGTCCTGGCCGTCTGGGTACCGACCGGCGAATCTGGCGAGCTTGTTGTGGAGGGCGTGTCGTCTGCAAGCCTCGCAAAGACCACGGCAAACACTACCTCGACGACGGTCAGCATAATCCCGGGAAACTCGAGCGTGGCCATCAACTGGGCCAACACTGGAGGCTTGACCGCCGTCAACCTGGCAGATGGCTCTCAGGTTGTCATACTCGACCGTCCAGCAGCCTACGTTTTCTGGGCGCCGACTCTGGGAAATGACCCCATGTACCCCGAGAATAATACAGGTAAGTAGAACGCCCACTTTCCCGCAAACCCCTTTGCACCGTTTCAGAGACGAATGCAGTGGCTGACAGCGAGATTAGTCCTCGTACAAGGTCCATATCTGGTCCGCTCCGCATCAATTTCAGCAAACACCACCCTGCAACTCACCGGTGACATCGATAACTCCACGCAAACCATCACGATCTTCGCACCTTCAATCTCATCTGTAACCTGGAACGGCAAACCTCTCACCATAACCTCCAAGGATGGCAACATGCTCACCGGAACCGTCCAAGGGCCACCCGCCTTCACCCTCCCGCCACTGGGACCATGGAAGTGGCACGACAGTCTCCCGGAGATCCAACCCAACTACACCACCTCCCCCGCAGTCTGGACCACAGCCGACCACACCAACACCTCCAACCCGTCGCCACCAGCATCCAACAACCCCGTGCTGTACCTAGATGACTACCACATCCACGTCGGCAACAGCATCTACCGCGCCACTTTCCCCAGCACAGCTTCACCACCGAGTGGCGTGTACCTCAACATCACAGGAGGCACTGCCTTTGGCTACTCGGTGTGGCTAAACAGTGTATTCATCGGCTCCTATCTGGGCTCTTCGGCGGATGCGACAGGGACTGTGGACTTTTCATTCGCCAACGCGACACTTACCACAGGGGGTAACGACAACATTCTGGTCGTAGTAATGGACAACTCGGGACACGATGAAGGCAGCGACGCAATCATACCCAGGGGTATCTGGAATGCCACGCTCACCGGCAACGGGACGTACAGCTTCACAGACTGGAAGATCGCCGGGACGGCCGGCGGCGAGGCGAACATCGACCCGATCCGTGGGGTATACAACGAAGGCGGGCTGTACGCCGAGCGCGTCGGGACACACCTCCCCGGATACCCAGACAGAAGCTGGCCATCCACCAGCAGCAACAGCAGCAGAAACAGCAGCACCACTACCACCAGCCTCGTCGTGCCCGGCGCCGGGATCCGAGTCTTCCGGACCGTGGTCCCGCTGAGCGTCCCCGCCGGGCTGGACGTGTCCATCTCGTTCCGGTTCTCGGCCCCCGGCGACGGGAGCTCCAGCAGCACGTTCGTGCCGACCGTTGCTGGGTATTCGAACCGGGTGCGGGCGCTGTTGTTTGTCAACGGGTACCAGTACGGACGGTTCAACCCGTACATTGGCAACCAGATCAACTTCCCCGTGCCGACCGGGATTCTGGATTATAACGGCGATAACACGGTTGTCGTGACGGTATGGAGCCAGAGCGCCGGGGGTACCGAGGTGCGGTTGGGCTGGGACCTGGAGTATGTGCATACGACTGGGTACGACATGGGTTTTGATGCAGAGTATTTGAGGCCTGGGTGGACGAGTGATCGCCTGGTATATGCATAATCATGTAGAAACGCAAGTGTTTCATGCCCTTGCTCGTATGTTTGAGAGACTTGAAGATCTTGACTTGTTTTCATGTCACCCATGAAGGTTCGAGTGAGTCTGGCCACAACTCGTGAATACCATGGTACTCTCAGAGCCAGCGACACTCAACCACATATGATTCAGCCCGTTAGGATCTGACGGTCAGACTAACGGTCAGAAATCCAGGCGTTACTCACAGTGCGGGGCCGGAGGAGGTTGCATTGGTTAGTCGGCTGGCGGCAGCTCAGCCCTTGGAAGCTTGGTACAGGGGGTTGCAATCCGTTTTGTCCATCTCCAGTAGCGACCCGAATTGTCGGTATCATGGTGATGTGGTGGTAAACAGGATTGGTTGTAGTTGGTTGTTCAGTTTGCTGCATGCAGAATACAAATACACAGTACATGGGAAATTTGTTGCGTGATAAGTTGAACGAAAGCTGGGGGGGGGAGTATCCACTTATATGCAATGCGACACCATCTCTCACCTGGCTGCTTGTCGTGCCTGCATCATCAGCGTGGACACTTTGTCTGAACACGAGTGAAGTCTCGAAGTAACGCGCTTTTGTCGTCCCAACGACGAGATTGCTGCTCCATCAGGACAGAAGAACAGGATTGTTGATGTTGATGCAGTATGCTTGGGGGTTGCAGTGGCAGTGTCCGTTCTGGATCCCAAGGTTCTGATGGGCATTTTGTAAAACGTGAACAACGAAGTGGTACTCAGATTCTGTGGTGAAACATGAAGCCGTTGGGATGGAAGATCCATGTGTAACGTATGCAAAAAGGGACAGATGAAGTGAAGCAGTCATTAAACCAGATGTCGTCAACCACTAATTACCATCTAGAAGCTTTTGGAAGGTGTACGGTGGAGCAGCCGTTATTCTTTTCTCCAATGTTCCAGATGTCCTCATGACGCCAGCCGCCAGGAGTCTCAAGGATTCTGATCCTCCCGTTACAACGGCGCACATGGCAATTTGGGCAGTGGGCACCTGGGCAGCTAGTGGTTGAAAATGATAGTTGTTAGTGGTTTACAGAGGAGTCTTTGCTCCACTAGCCGGCCACTAACCACTAGGTTGCCCGTCATCAGTCAGCACCTTAACTGAAATAAGGTACTTAAAGGACTCACCCGAGACCATGTTCCCGTTCCTGTTCCCTTAAGGTAAAGGTAGTCCACCTGGAGATACAGTAGTGTACCAAGTAAATGGCGGTAGTAGTCAACAGCACTGGAGAATTGAAACCTTACTTGGGTTTTAGGTGTCCAAGTACCTACTTACCCAAGTAAGCTAGGTATCTAAGTAACAACTGACCAGGTGCACACCCCGGCATATTACGGGGTTATCGGGGTTTATCGGCCACTAAAGACGTACATACACTTGACCGCGTCACCAACATCTACGCTAGTTTATTCGTGGCGGCTTCCCATCACTGGCTCTCGCTGTACACTTTGACTCTCTCTACATGTATCATATGGCCTCATCCAAACCATCGATATGGTATATGAGAGATATGTAATATATATAAGGGTCAGGGTTTCGGTACATTATAATCTGGTTCAATCAATATATACTTACACATTTATCTACAATATATCAAGAGGTCATGCTATATGGGGGTCACCACTGTATTTATGGTTGGGTGAGTGCCGAGTCACACCAACAGGGAAGAAAAGGAAACGAAGGGAAAAAAAACGTCGATCGTCGTCTTGGCGAAATCCTCAATATTTTCTCAAACTCATGAGGGCCCCCCTCTTGAGGCTCCTCTCGAGGTCACTCACCTCCACTCTTCATATCCCCTATCGCTCGCCCTCTCGGAGCTTTGCTCTGTGCCATTGCTCTGTGCCATTGATTACTCGGCCCGTCAGCCCGTGGACCAGAGATATGCCCCAGTTCCACCAACACGACGCAACCCCC
>LKEA01000016.1:289340-312693 GCA_003795315.1 Cytospora schulzeri | reverse complement strand
TCCACAAGAACCCGATGGAGTACCGTTACGTTCAATGTTGTTGGTTGTTGGTTCTTGGAGCTTCGTAATCAGGGCTTATTCTTCTCGCTGACACTTCGTTCCTCGTCGCCATAGATGGCTTTCTTCTCTTCTTTTGAACATATTATTTTCCCATCCTGCCTCGCTCCCTGATAACCCGCATTTTCCAAACCCTCCGCTCTTCCCACACATTCTCCGAATCCTCCTCGGAGATCGATCCACCGATCTTGCATATTAATCACCACTTCTGGTCTTTTTGGAAGCGGGTCGCATGTGCTCAAAAGACCATCGTCGGTGAAGTTGCAGTTGAGTTGAGGCTGAGTTGCGGTTGAGTTGGAAGTGAGGTGAGGTTTGAGTCTTGTCCTGGAGTTGGGACAGAAAACCCAGCAGCCAGAATAATCGAGACAATGGCTCGCACATGGCTGCCACAGCTCTTGGCTATCGTCACCACCCTCTTCGCCTTCATCACCGCCACTTCCGCCCACGACATATTACAGTCACCAAGCGTCTACGACTGGGGTTTCTACGGTCTATACCCAAGAACCTGGTTCAACTCGTTCAGTCTCGCCGCACCACGCATCAACTTCCTCAAGTGGGAGGAGCAGTGCACCGATGGCTTGTATCTGTTCTCCCCCCGCGGTAGCTATGTCGCTGTACCTGGGCCTGTAATTATGGATGGATGGGGCAACATGGTCTGGCGAGCTGATGGCAGGTTCGGAGACGTCGACGGCATCACCGACTTCAAGGTCCAGATGTACAATGGAAAGCCCCATCTGACCTTCTGGGCCGGCACAAACGGTGCCCATCACCGCTTCGGATATGGCGTAAACTACATGGTGCGTATGGTCTACTTGGGTCGCACATCTTACCTGGTGTTCTCTGGAGTGGGTGTTGTTTGTCGAAACCAGGACAAAACTGACATTGTTGTTCTCCCGGCAGTTGGATGAAACCTACCAGATAGTCAAGATCGTCACGGCCGTCGAGACCAGAGGCCACAGCCTGCGAGCCGACCTACACGAATTCCACATCACCCCCGAAAACACCGGCCTCATGTCCGTCTACTACCCACAGGCCATCGACCTCTCCCCCGTGGGCGGGCCCGTCGACGGCTGGGTGCTCGACAGCATCTTCCAGGAGGTCGACCTCGACACGGGCGACCTCATCTTCGAGTGGCGCGCGTCCGAGCACATCCCCGTCGAGACGACCATGCGGTCCTTTGTCGGGTCCGACCTGGGCGACACCCCGGACCACGGCTTCGACTACTTCCACATCAACAGTGTCGACAAGGACCACCTCGGGAACTACATCATCTCCGCGCGGCACACACACACCGTGACCTGCATCAGCCCCCGGGGCGAGACGCTGTGGGTCCTGGGCGGCAGGCAGAACATGTTCAGGGACCTCTCGGACGGGCGCGCGACCGACTTCTCGTGGCAGCACCACGCGCGGTGGCACGGGAACAACACCCTCACCATCTTCGACAACGCCAAGTCGACCAACGGCGGGAACAAGTACATCGGCGACCACAGCCGGGGGATGGTGGTGGAGCTCGACACGGGGTCCATGACGGCGAGGCTGGTGCACGACTACCACGACCCGAAGCACCCCAAGCTCGCCGAGAGCCAGGGCTCGATGCAGATCATGGGGGACGGCGGCAGGGTCATCGTCGACTACGGCTTCTTCCCGGCCCTCACCGAGTTCTCCCCGGAGGGCGAGGTCGTCTGCGACGTGAGGCTGGCCCCCTGGCTGATCTGGCAGGTCGGCATGGTGACGAGCTACCGCGGCTTCAAGACGGACAGGTGGGTCGGCAGGCCCTGGTACGCGCCCGAGGTGCTCCTGCGGCCCAACCAGGGCGTGCTCTACGTCAGCTGGAACGGCGCGACCGAGGTCGACAGGTGGGTGCTCCAGGGCGCGGACTGGGACGGTGTGGGGAGGGACGTGTACGAGGACCTGGACGTGCAGGTCAAGGAGGGGTTCGAGTCCGGGTTTGACATCTCGGGGGACTACCCGCAGTACGTCCGGGTCGCGGCCCTGGACAGGAACGGCGAGGTGCTCAGGCACTCCGTCGTCATGGACCGGTACGTGGGCAATGCCAAGTCCTCGGGTTTCCACGGGTTCCTGTTCACCGTGTGTGTGGTGTCCGCGTTCGTGGCCGTTGTGCTGCTGTTCCGGAAGAATATCGTTGGGTTGTGGAAGAATGGGTTCACGGAGGGCACGGTGGCTGGCGTGCGCGGTGTGTTTGCTGCGGTGAGGAGGAGGAGCGCCGATTGGAGGTTTGGCGGCGGCGGCGGCGGCAAGACTGAGTACAATGAGCTTTCGACCTATGAGGATTAGCATTTGCGATGGATGGCGTTTGTACTTTTTGTATGCATTGCATTGCATTGCATGGCATGGCATGGCATGGATTGGGATGGGTTGATTGTTAATGATGGGATTGATTTGGATTGACGGATCGGATCCATGGAGTTTTACGTATACCTTTGTTAATTCACAATGGTGTCGATCCATGATGGCATCTATCTGTATATATATTTCTGGATGATGAACTGTCCTGCTTGTATCGTACTCAACTGGATCGTCGACTTGCAGACAGTGATTATTCACTCGGCTACTCAGTTGGAACTCGTGAAATCCGATGATGCCATCTCCAGAATATTGGTGGGTACTGATCCGTACCTACTGACCTTTGATCGTCCATGAAGTTACGAATTCCGTACAATCACAAATTCAGCACACACACACACACACACCCACACCTGGATAGATAGATGGATAGGTGGATAGATGGAGCGATGTACACTCTCCCCCTCCCTTTTTCCCTGACGCCGAGTTTGAACTACCGAAGTGGCGTATGTAGAGAGCGGAGACACCAAGTCATGTCGGTGGTGTGTCTGTGTGTGTGGGTGGCTTAAGCTGCTTTCAAATCCATGGATCCGCGCCCCGCAAACGTTCCCGGATTTGGGACTTTACCCGAGCGGTGATCGATTTGATGTGTGTGTGTGTGTGTGTGTCTTGACGACCTCGTGTTCTCTCCTTTTAAACGACGTCAATTGACCAGTTTCAATCCGTGACGACAAACAACCTCGGAAGCCTTCTGCTCACCAGAGCTGTTCGCACCACCCACCCAGACAGAGTAAGGCGTCGCTGCTCATTCAAGTCAGTGATCGACGAGCACGCCGGCTAGGGAGACATACAGACACATCAACCACTCTCAATCCCCGAGGTCATCACCACCACCTTCATCTTCATCATGGCTCCACCAAAACAGAGCCGACACCCCGTCGTCTCCTACCAACCCATCCGCACCATCTACCGCCTAATCAAACTCACCACCGCCCTCGCCAAGGCACCCTTCTGGATAATCCGCGCCCTAATCCCGGCCCTCCGCCAACACCCCAAATGGACCTACAAGCAGTCCCTCACGGTCAGCATAGCCAGGGCCATGATCAGCGTCAGGAGCACCATCGCCATCACCGAGACCCAATCCCTAGAACCAAAAACCCAAGGCGACAGGTGGGCACGCCTGCAGCCCTTCGACGACGAGCTCTACGTCGGGCCCCTACTGAGCGAGAAGGTCCGTCCCGGTGAGGCAGGCGGGACATGGTACCCGGCCCTCCCGGCGGACCCCAAATCCTTAAAGAAGGTCATCATGCACATCCACGGCGGCGCCTTCGTGGAGTATACCGGCCGCGACGACGACTCGGGATACCTGTGCAACAGGCTCCTGTCCGCGGGCGGCTTCGACGCCGTCTTCGCGCCGCAGTACCGGCTCGCGGGCCACGCGGGCCGCGACCCCTTCCCCGCCGCGCTGCAGGACGTCCTCACGTGCTACCTGTACCTGGTCCGGACGCTCGGCGTCTCCCCCGGGAACCTGACGGTCAGCGGGGACAGCGCGGGCGGGAACCTGGCGGCGGCGCTGCTGCGGTACCTGGAGCGGTTCGGGGAGGGGCTGGGCGTCCCGCTGCCGGGCAGGGTGGTGCTGGTCTCGCCCTGGGTGCAGCCGGCCGAGGCGGTGGGGGTGGACTACACGCGGTGGCGGGAGCACGGGACGGATTTCCTGCCGGTGGGGTTCCTGACGTGGGGGCTGGAGGCGTATGGGCTGCAGTCGGATCGGTATGGGGACTGTGGGGAGTATGTCAACTCGCTGGGCCACCCGTTCCGGACGTCGGTGCCCGTGCTCGTGACGGTGGGGAGCGTGGAGATCTTGTGCCCGCAGGACGTGAGGTGGGTGGATGAGATGAGGGGGGTCGAGGGGAATAGGATCGAGTTGGACTTCCAGGAGGCCGCGCCTCATGATGTGCTTTTTGTTGGTGACAAGATGGGCTGGGATGAGACTGTGGTGGATGTTATGGGGAAGATTGGGAAGTTTGTGGATGGGCAGTAGTTTTGGGGTATTCTCAACTTGGGCACCTGGGTTTCGCCTGTGCCTCACTCTGCCTTATTATACAGTCGTGAGTGCATACATGGGTGTATATGCGTGTATATGCGTATATATATATATAGTATTTGTCGATTCGTGGGGCGCGTCGTCAAGACCCGAATTATGCAGGATTCTAGACCCTGTTAAACGACCGCCAGTTCGCACCCGTCCTCTTCACCACTCGACTGTCCTGAATCAGTATACAAGTCCCTTCCTCCCGCTCCACTTCATTTTTGTTTCGGGAACTTGCCGTTTGACGGGAGGGTTTGCGTCGCAGCTCTATGAGCATAAAACATTCATCATCGCCACTTGCTCCTGGTCTTGTGGTACGAATCTTGGTACCCGTGGACATGGTTCGCGGGTCCTTGTGATATTGCACGCCTTAGCCTGCCGTAGATGGACAAAGCAAACTTGATGATATTAAGTCGTACAAGACCGATGTTTTCACAGCAAACTAAGTTTGAAACGGGAAATGCTCAGTTTCGTAGACCATTCGAAACTGCTGTCACTTTACTCACGTGCATGTGGTCATCACTGACACTTATTTCCAAGGTAGCCAATATTCAGCATGTAGAACAAAACACGGTTTCGTGACAAACTTTCCAATATATACCTTAGGGTCTAAAAAGTCACTATGAGAGACCTTCTTTGGGGGGGGGGAGGGGGGTTTGTCCCAAAGTATATACACAAACCCATTTTGACCTGGAAGAGCTACTCAAATATTTTGATCCCGACTCCGGTCACTACCCATCCCCCTCCCCCAGTCACCGTTTCTACCTATAAGCCTTCCTGACATCGGAAGTCTGCAACTTTGTACACTGATAAAGCTCAATCATTCGAGGGGTCTTCATCAGCGTTCCTTCGACGCCACTACCTGCGAGTTTTCATGCGAAAGTCTGACGCTTGAAAAGCTTCTCACTTTCGTTATTAGTCGCATAATTAGCCTCTCTCTTGGTAAGTCTCTTTCCTCTTCCCTCATTTGCATCGTGTTCTTATTGGACTATTCCTAATCTACGGATTAGTCTCAGCAGCATTGTCGAACACTTGGAAAGCACAATTCCACAGACCACTCACTGTACACCCACCAATCGCGCCTCACCATCCTCCAAGATGAACCTCCTCGTCACCATCGCCATGCTCGCCAACCTGGCCTACCTCGCCGCCGCCGCCGCGGTCGCGACCATGCCCAACAACAACAATCAGGCCGCGGTGGACAACCTTGAGAAGCGCACCGAGGTCACCTTCGCCTGGGGCCGCTACCCCATTCAGAACTGCAGCAGTCCTTCTCTCGGTCGCAGCCCCCCCGAGCACTCCATCTCCGTCAAGGACTGCGAGTGGGTTCTCAAGATGATCACGAGCAACAACGGTGGATACTTCGAGCTGTGGAACTTCGACAGCGCTGGGTACAAGCCCATCGTGGGATACAAGACCTGCGTCCTCGCTGTGTCTCACGCTGTCACCAAGAACTCCAGTGACTACGCCGTGTATGTCTTCCCCCAAAACCTGCTTTCATTGCTCCAATTTCCGAACCTTCTGTAACGCGATGCTAACGCCTATACTCTATACAGCATCGGCAACGACGACGTCGCAGCCATCATGAAACTGGCCCTGGCTAACTTCCAGCACGACGGCCACGTCGCCACCGTTACCGGAAACATGACCTGCGGCCCCAACAACGCCAACATCGGCATCCTCGTCTACAACGGCCTGATGGGCGGCGCTGATGGTGTCCCTGTCAACGCCGGCACCACCACAATGCTGGGCGATGCCTGGGGCGGCGCGACTGGAACGGGCAGGGCCCCTGCTCTGCCCTCGGTGACGATGACCTTGGCCAATATGACGCTTGTCTAGTTTGACGTTTTCTGTTCGACCGGCTGGAGGCGGTTCATATCAAGGTTGCATGTGGCTGCTGGTCTAGGAGAGGGACAGTTGGCGTTTGAGTTTGTGATCGAGATACGTGAGGTGGACTTTGAGAAACTGCTGAAGTTAGGGGCGTGTGTTCGCTTGAAGTTCGTTTGTGTTACGAGGGTATGATGCTTGGTATTTGGTTTACAGGCAGTGGAACTGTTACAATGAAGTAGTTGGAGTACAAAGCCTCTTAGCTCGTACCACTATGATAATCCCATACATTCTTTTTATGCCATTTGTTCACTCTTGAAACTATGTATACCGAGCCTTGGGTATGTTGGACTGGTATTAGGTGCTTGCGTTTCGTCACAGCAGTTTGGAATTCAGGAATACTTACGCAGGTTGCCGAAGTCTCATGTGTGAAGTTGCACCCACTGTTTACTCGTCAGTGGCGACTAGATCCGTGGTTCCTAAGGTTCGACAGGATATGACACCACCCCGGGGAGCTTTGGGCCGGCCATGATGTTAGATGGATCCGGCCAATATCCGTTCATATACAATAAACCTTTAAACTAGATACCCTACTATATTACATGTCCAAAGCCTCCCAGGGCTGACATGCCTCCTGATGGTATTTGCGCATTATCATTATCCGTTTAGAACCTCCATAAGAAATGAATCAGTTAACAATTCCACCTGCGGGCCCCCATGAGATCTCCCTACTACAGAACGGATTTCCCAGATGATTCAATGCCGCTCAAGATGGCCACTAATGCCAGAATCACTATCCCCTGTCAGCATCGTAACCTCAAGGAAGCTAAAAGGCAAGAGAGCACTAACCGGACGACGAAGTAAGTATAAAGCTTGCCACAGTAAAGGCGGACTGCACATCTCCACCGGCAGCAGCCCACGCGATGCCCACGATGCAAGAGCTGAGCCAGGGAATGGTGCCGGCCACGGCAATCCGGGTTGTGTTCCAGCCTTCGACAAACTCGACCGCGTGGCGCTTGTCCTTCCGCCGCAGCCTAAACACCCATCGGATCCACTCGTCGTTGTCTTCAAGGGTCTGGGGGTGTCGGTATGCGTACAACATCTCCTGGAGGACGAAATCGTCAAACGGCACGACGATTGGCCTCGTGGTTGGTGTGTACTGTGCAATGTTAGCAACCTTACATTTGAATATTAATAAGAATATAGCGTGGCATTCTTGTTCTCAGAAACAAGGCTTGGGGATCTTTGAACTCACGGCAAGGATCCGGAACGCGCGTAGCGATTTCAGGGACAAGTAGCGCCGTAGAGGGCTACACATCTTGACTTTATACAACCGCCGCATCTCGCTGAAGAATTTAGCATTGTTATATACCAACTGCTTGTTGGCGTGGACGACCTTGTCGAAGCTGTCGTCGTCGGGGAATTTCGAACGCAGAATGCACTGGACCTGCTGCAGCTCGCAGCCCTTGGCCCCAGATCTATAACAGACGAGGTTGAGGGAACACGTCGGCTTGTTGACATCGTAGGGCCCCTCCGTATTTGGGCTACTGGGCCTTGCTGTGTGGATCGTCGGTGTCCGGTGTGGTCCTGCCCCCGCTATACGGGGAGAGGTCATGGGGACGTTGGCCACCGGCGGAGCCAAGGCTCTGATGCTCGTCATCATTGACTCCCCCGTGGTCGGGATGTCCAATACCTTGGGCCTATCAGGACCTAGTGGTGTCCTAGGCCGAGGCATTCTGCCAATCTCAAGTGCCTGCAAAACAGCAGGGTCGATAGCGGTGGCAGGATGTGGGATACTTGCTGCTATGGGTGGTGCTGTAGCCATGTATACATGTAGGCCGATCCGTCCTTTCGAGGGGCAAGCTCAACTCCATGTCGAAGTAGTTCTGCTGGATGGAGTATTGCGCCACCTGGATGTTTGACAGCATCATGAGCGACAATCTTGTTAGCATCAAGATGCATCGGTAGCTTCGTCAGTACAACTTGTGGATAAGCATTCGGCTCATTGTGTGATGTAACACTCAGTATTTGTCCTGATAGTATTGCAGGTGGAGACGGTACGACATCAAGCTGATAGGATCGTACTTTGGGAGGTTCCACGGACGGGGACGAATCCGGTGAACTGCCACTCTGACCTTGGATGTCAGTCGGCCTGTGGTGAGTTTGTATGAGGATATCCGTTTGTAGAGGAGGTTTGGAGTGAAAAGTCGGGATCGGTTCATTGCTTGAACAGGCCTGTGATTCCAACATTGTGGTATAATATAATATATGATGTCCACGTATGATCGTTGCTCGAATGTTGTGTCGCAATGGTGTGTCCACCCTTGATACATCATCTAGATTCGCAACCAAACAAGAACCTGGACGAGACAGGCCTCGTAATCATGGTAACCCTCTGTTTTTAGGTTATTTTTTTACTTTCAAGTGTAAGGCCTGTGGTATCTTGAGCTCCATCCACAAATAGCGAGCTGAATGCGCCTCGTTCGGGGAGGGTGTACCGCGGCGGCAGTGCATACATGTAGGTGTGTTAAGAAGCAGAGATCATTGGTAGGGCTACCCAGGGTTTGTGGCGTCTTATGATCTAGGCCCTAGGAGGATAGAAATCCAGTCAGCGGTAGTTATATGAGAACTGGTTATTGCCTAGACGAATTCGCAACATATAATACTTCCAAACCTGATGGTTGGTTGGATGATCAAGTAAACATGATTATTGCTCGGGATATAAAGGCGTGGCCAACTGTTAGGACAGAATCTCAGGGGTAAATATTTGGCAGTAAACTCTCAATACCGAATTTGGCTGTGTAATAGTGCACTAACAGAATGAAGATACGCCCCACGGGATACAGGTGCTATTTGAATTCTTGGATACCCAGACCGGTCCTCTTGATAATGAAAGTGCCTGAGAGTTTCATATACCTGATTTGAAAAGTATTGAGGCTGTTTTGACTAAAATCGAGGGAACAGTATGTTGACATCTGCATGTCTTGCATTCAGTCGGTCCATATGGGCCCCTCACACCCAACCAACCGCCAGCTGCCATGCGGACCAGGATCTCAGAGATCTCCGACACCAGTCAGATTTGTGGATCCGGACCCTTGAATTCCACATCTACTTTATGTACTGTACTGTGGTACTCCTGGGCGTCGATGACTTGATATTGTTAGGATCTCCGGTAGCCAGGACACATCAGCTTGATGGACATCTCGACCTGAACATCCAAACGACTGTGATCCATAACTTCACTGCAGGAACCCCAGACTGGATGAGACAGACAGACATCAGAGCATCTGGACCCCTGAATCAACGCGATTTTCACCGCTGACCTCACCGACGATCATCATCATCGTCACAATCACCAGCACATTCCACATGTGCATGCTGCCGTCAACCCTGGTTTTCAGCTACAACGCTACTCCTCAACGACATCAACTGAGAGCCCTACAATATTTCAGCTTCGCTTCACATATACATTGGCCCAAGTCACCACTTTCATTTCCTGATTTCGACACAGCTGATCTTATTTTGTCTCGGGCGCGCTGCGACGTCGTTGCCCCCTTGGGCCGCTGATCTCGGCGCTGATCTGGCCTAAACCTCCAGGCCTTTCATCATGGCGAGTGGCGCACTCCCCCCCGGCGCCAGGTACAAGGAGAAGGCCGTGGCTCCCTACCGGCCGAAGCGGAGGATGCGCAGGCCCAGCAGGAGGACCGCGGCGATCTACTTCGTGGTCTTCTTCCTCGCCGTGGTGCTCTTCCCCGTGCCGGGCCTCGTGGGCTTCCGGGAGTCGATCCTGGACCTCATCGTCCCGGGCCACGCGCCCCCTCCCCGGTCGACACCGCCCCGCTCCGTCCTGCGGTACATCGACCCCCTCATCGGGACGACCAACGGCGGCCACGTCTTCCCGGGCGCCACGCTGCCGTACGGCATGGCCAAGCCCGTCGCCGACTCGGTCAACAGGGCCGAGAACGCGGCGGGATACGTCGAGGACCTCAGCTTCATCGGGGGCTTCTCGCACCTCCACGACTCGGGCACGGGCGGGAGGCCGTCCATGGGGCAGTTCCCCCTGTTCGTGCACCCAGGCTGTCCCGAGGACGACTTCGCGCAGTGCAAGTACTCCACGGCGAAGCGCGCCGTGATGCGCTGGCCGTTCTCGGCCAGGGCGAAGCCGGGCTACTTCTCGATCCGGCTCAAGAACAGCGTGGCGGCGGAGATGACGGCCTCGCAGCACACGGCGCTGTACCGGTTCTCGTTCCCGGACAAGGAGAACCCGGAGAACGGCCTCGACGAGAAGGTCCCCTACAGCCCGCTCGTCCTGGTGGACCTGCAGGACCTGGACAGCACGCGGCACGAGGGCGGGGTCCGCGTCGACGCCGCGACGGGGCGCATCACGGGGGACGGCACGTACAGGCCGTCGTTCGGCACGGGGCAGTACCGGGCGTACTTCTGCGCGGACTTCCGGGGCGCCACGATCCGTAGGGCCGGCACGTTCATGCAGGACAAGCCGGATGCGGACCGCCGGGCACTCGAGTCGGACCCCGAGGGTGGGGATGGGGACTTTAGCGTGCCGACGGGGTCGGCGGGCGCGTGGGTCCAGTTCGAGAGGCCGCCTGAGGACGAGATCCTCGCGCGCGTGGGTTTGAGTTTTATCTCGAGGGAGCAGGCGTGCCGGAATGCGGAGCGGGAGATACCGAGGATGGACTTTGCGGCGACGCAGACGGCGGTGGAGGATGCGTGGGTGGATAAGTTGTCTGTGGTCGAGGTGGATGAGAAGGATATCGACCCGGCGCTGTTGGTTACGTTCTGGAGTGGGTTGTACCGGACGATGCTGAGCCCGCAGAATTATACGGGGGAGAACCCGTTGTGGAAGTCGAGCGAGCCCTATTTCGACTCGTAAGTTGGCTGGCTTCTTTCTTGCAGGCTGATCAGTTGGACATGTTATGATGCTTACTCTTGCTTGGTTTAGGTTCTACTGCATTTGGGACTCATTCCGTGCTCAGCATCCGCTCTTGAGCATCATTGACCCGGTCGCACAGACCCAGATGGTCCGAGGACTGCTTGATATATACCGGTTCCTTGGTAAGTATTAGTCCATTCATCCGCGTCAAAGCGAGGTTCGGCGAACAACAGCTGATCCGATATCGTGATACAGGAAAACTCCCAGACTGCCGCATGGCCTTCTGCAAGGGCTTCACGCAAGGCGGCACCAACGCAGACGTCGTGATAGCAGACGCATTCCTCAAGGGCCTCACCGACGGCGTCGACTGGGAGACGGCCTACGAGGCGGTCATCTCGGACGCCGAGGTCGAGCCCAAGAGCTGGAACACCGAGGGGCGGGGCAACCTGGTCAGCTACCACGCCCTGGGTTACATCCCCTACGACGACAAGGACACCAACGGCACGGGCCGGAACTCGCGCAGCATCTCGCGGACGGTCGAGTACGCCTACGACGACTTCGCCATCGCGCTGCTGGCCGAGGGGCTGGGGTCGGGGAAGAAGGAGAAGGGGAAGGTGGAGGAGAAGCAGGCCGACTACGAGAAGTACATGCTGCGCAGCGCCAACTGGCGGAACCTGTGGAACGCCGAGCAGGGTGACGTCTGGGACCGCGGCAACGACGATTTGTACACGTGGAGCGACTTCAAGGGGTTCCTGCAGCTCAAGTCCGTCGATGGGGAGTGGAAGCACCACGACACCAGGACGTGTAGCCCGCTGCACGACCCTCATAGGTGTTACCTGGACACGGGGATGGGGACGTACGAGGGCAGTCCGTGGCTGTACTCGTTCTATGTGCCGCAGGACATGGCGTCGCTGATCGAGGTCATGGGCGGGAAGAAGATGTTCACGGACAGGTTGACGTACTTCCACGAGTCGGGGCTTATATACATGGGCAACGAGCAGTCCTTCCTGTCCGTCTTCCAGTTCCACTATGCGGGTCGGCCGGGGTTGAGCTCGTACTGGGCTCACCGGTACATCCCAAGCCTGTTCAACACCACCTTTGGCGGGATACCGGGCAACGATGACTCTGCCATGGGGGCCTTCTCGGGACTGGCCATGATGGGCTTCTTCCCCGTCGCGGGACAGGATGTGTACCTGTTGACGCCGCCTTTCTTCCGGGAGGTGAAGATCCGTGCTAGGAACGGGCAATGGGCTGTGATCAGGGTCGTCAACTTTGACCCGACGTATAAGGCCAAGTATATACAGAGCGCGACGTTGAATGGGAAGAGCTGGACAAAGAGTTGGATCACGCATGAGTTCTTCATGAAGGGCGGTATATTGGAATATGTCGTTGGGACGAGGGAGAATTCTTGGGGCACGGCGGAGGAGGATTTACCGCCCAGTTGGACAGTGAAGGCGATTGAATAGTCTATACATTTAAGTAGACTTCGCATTTGGTGGTTGGGTTACATTATATATATACATATAAGCATACATAAATGCGATTAATTAATTACATACTGTATCACGATAACCTTGACATGACTGACTGATGGTGTTCTACAATGGCGTTTTACAAGGGTAGCACGCAGGAAGCACCTGACAGCGCGCTACGGCAGGCCTAAAACGCGTCCAACTTTGGGGGCGTCGCGTCGCCTACAGCTTTGACTGAACCACTAAACTGTACTACGTCACCACTTGACCAGAAATCCTATCGGCTTCCTTTTGCCACAGACTTTTTGCCAACCATTGCTCGTCTTCTCATCTTCTTGATACGTCCATAGTTTCATTTACCAGCTAGAATACCAAGTATATATTCAAGGACTCGAATAATGCCAGCCCAAAAGCGATCAAACCCCGCGACCCCCAATGCGCCCGGCCGCCGGCGGTCGGCACGCGCCAGCACCTCCAACCAAAAGAGCAGGTACTTCGAATCCGATCCAGACGTTGCCGATGATGCAGATGAGCTCGGGGATGGATCAGCGAATGGATTGAAGGTTGCCAGTGGCAAAAAGAGAGGTCGCCCGGCGAAGAAGCCCACGGCGATTGGGCGGAAGGCCAGAAGCAAGAGGGCCAAGGTCGAGCACGAGGACGAAGATGATGACGACGACACGGATGACTTCGAGGAGGATGTGAAAGACAAAGATGAAGAAGATGATGACGAAAGTGATTTGGATGAAGATGAGGCGCCACGGGTCACAATCATACCGTTGATCAAGATGCGCGACACTGGAGGGGTGGATTACGAAGACGACAGGTTGCACAAGAACACGCTGCTGTTTTTGAAGGATCTCAAGGCCAACAACAACAGGGACTGGCTCAAGTGTAAGCCATATGACACTCCACGCCCGAAAACAATGACACTGTCTACCCTCCATTATGATCAGTTCGCTGATCCCTTCTGTCCTACAACACAGCCCACGATGAAGAATACCGCCGTTCTCTCCAGGACTGGAACAGCTACGTCGAGAGTCTCGCGCAGAAGGTCATCACCACCGACCCAACCATCCCTGAACTTCCACTTAAAGACGTCATCTGTAGGTTCTTTCTCTCCGCGCCCAGTATTCTCAATTAGGATATATCTTGAATTGAAACATGTCTCAAGAGACCCATCAGTCCTGAGATATGTCTTGCTTCTCTCCTGAGACAGACTCCTTAGACACATGTCTTGAGTGTTTACTGACAGGACTACATAGTCCGGATATACCGTGATATCCGCTTCAGCAAAGACCCCACCCCATACAAGCCTCATTACTCCGTCGCGTTCTCCCGCACAGGGAGGAAGGGCCCCTATGCTTGCTATTACGTCCACTGCGAGCCCGGGTCTTCCATGGTGGGCGGCGGGTTGTGGCTGCCAGACGCGCAGGCTATAGCGAAGCTGAGGGCCTCGATTGATGAGCGGCCGGCGCGGTGGAGGCGGGCGTTGATGGATGAGGACTTCAGGAGGACGTTCTTGCCTACCGCCAAGAGTGGCGACGAGAAGAGCTGTCTCAGGGCGTTTGCTAAGGCGAACGAGGGCAACGCGCTGAAGACAAAGCCGAAGGTGAGGAGCCACTATTCCCGAGACCGCCCGCTCACGAGATGTCAGACCAGCATGATCGGGCCAGTCGCAACTCCTCAAAGTTGGGAACCCTTGAACGCTAACATATGTGCGTGAATGACTCAGGGCTTTGATGCTACGCATCGAGACATCGAGCTGCTGAAGCTGCGCAACTTCACTGTGGGAAAGAAGATCCCTGACAGCATATTTACGGCGGAGGACGGGCTGGAGCAGATTACGGGTATTATCAGTGCTATGGTTGGGTTTGTAAGTTTGATCATCATCACATGCCCACTAATATTGATCTTCTCCCGAGACTGATAGGATTTAGATCACTTTCTTGAACGACGTGGTCATGCCGGACCCGGACATGGACAGTGACTCTAGTTCAGAAGACGAAGACGAAGACGACGAAGACGAAGATGATGGCGACGATGATGATGTAAATGACGAATGATGGATTGCATACCTATAGATTGCTCCTCAGCTCTTGCTCGACACCCATTATTACCCCAGACATGATTTCACGGACGTCATGGACGTCTTTGATGGCAGGACGGCATGGATTACCAAATATGGTCACCTATATGTGCCTTGATACCATGTTGTGGCTGCGACTGCGACACCTCCGTTCGCTGGGTCGAACACCCGCCACATTTTCCCGTCTCTCTTGGCATTGCGGCCTTACATGGCTGCGCTTAATGGATGCCTCGAAATGGCATGTTTCGGATGGGATCGTTTCTTGAGCCGCAGATATTATGAAAGTTGTCGTGTATATGGACCACCGTCTTGCTCTTTCCTGAACAAGGGTTTTGATGCGATTGGCTGTACCGCTCTTTGAAAATGCGTATGGCTGTGGATACCAAATTGAAACGCTATGTCTTTTAACTTCGAAGAGATGGCCGGGATATTTCATGGATCAATCCTTGACAGGTGGTCGGCAGGTCCACTATGTAATATTTTTAAACCCTCGGGGGGTTTTCAGCCCTGTCTGGATCTCAGATTGATTGCTTCCCGACTTAATATGCGATAACTCTAAGTAAGAAGCATCATGACAGCAGAAGCACGCCCCGGCGGCTCCTTCAGCCCCAAACATCACATCGATTACCAGGCATGCATCTCACATCACGTGTTCTCCTTTCCTACTACGTGACGGCCAAGTGGTCTGACTAGCAGTAATGGAAAAGGCAATTGAAGCTTAGCCTGGTGGAGATATCTTTAGACGAGCTGCATGCTAAGGGAATGAAGCCTCCGGCCCTCTCCCCGGAACTGCACCTGATTCTACTTCGGCTGCCAGTTTTGTCTTTCCAGAGAGTATCAAATGCCTACAACCTGCCACGATTCGACGTTTTTCTAAACAGCTGTCTCGCCCCCAACACGACATCAATGTGATTGTGCTCCGGTAGTGTAGAGGCTAGAGCGGAGGAGATTAATGGGGGTGAATCCTACGGACGTGCTAGTCCGCCTCCTGAGCTAAGCATGTAGGAAAGACCCATCTGAGAAGTTCCATACTCCCTATATACTAGCCGGGTATAGTTCCGAACGAACCGTTCCTAGAGACAAATTGGGACTGGGAGTTTCATCCTCTTGAGCCACAATCGCATCACTTGCCATTCAACATAGTCAATTATGTTTTACATTAGGTATTATGCTTGGCAATCGGGGTAACGGACGGGGGGGATGCAGGTCACATCAACAGAGTGGAGGAGTGGCGGCTTCGTATTGGTCTCAGACTTCAAGACAACCATTCTTTTCCATCACGCTCACTTTAGAGCATCGTTGCACATTTACTTAATTGAAGAAATTCGCATCAATTTCCTGATATGGAATTCTGGCATCTCTCATCAGTCTCCTTGCCATCGATATAAGTTTTCGATGGCTGCCGGAGAACTTCTACCTATCCCATGAGATACCATCACCATCCTCTTCACTCACACGCTTTTGAGCCATAGCTTGACGCTGTGTCACTCCTACCTACATTCGCTTGTTACTACTTCACACACGATCATTAGAGCCATAGCTTGACGCTGTTATTTGCTTTCATCTACACTCACTTGAAGATCTTGAACAAACCCTCACGCCACAATCACAACTGCAACTATGCATTACCAACAGCTTCTCATCGCCTACCTCTCCACCGCCGCGGCTGCCTTGCCATCTGGCTTAAAGGACAGACAGTCCAGTGGCATATCCGGCCTCGGCGGACTCGGGGGCACTGGCACCGGATCGAGCCCCTTCTCCATCCCCACCGGCCTCCTCGGCGGTGGCGGCGGCCTAGGCTCCACAACTGGCAGTGGTTCCGGACTCGGCAGCCTCGGCGGTGGCCTAGGTTCCACGACCGGCAGCGACAGCGGGAGCAGCGGCCTCGGCGGCCTCAGCGGCCTCGGGTCCCTCTTCTCCTCCGCGGGCGGTTCCAGCACCGAGAACGGCCTCGACAGCGCCTGCCAGAAGGTCACCCTCATCTTCGCCCGCGGGACCTCGGAGCTGGGCAACATGGGCAGCGTCGTGGGGCCGGGACTGAGCGGCGACCTCAAGACGGCGCTGAACAACAAGGTCGCCGTGCAGGGCGTCGACTACGCCGCCGACGCGGCGGGCATCGCCTCGGAGGCCACGGCCGCGGGGCCCGGGACAAAGGCCATGGTGGCCGACGTCCAGTCCGCCCTGAGCAAGTGCCCCAACACCCAGATCGTGCTGTCCGGGTACTCGCAGGGGGCCATGCTCGTCCACAACACCATGAGCTCGCTGTCGGCCGCCCAGGCGGCCAAGGTCAAGGTGGCCCTCACCTTTGGCGACCCGTTTGGCGGACAGGCGCCCAAGGGCATCGCTACGGGCGCGTTCAAGACCTTCTGCGCGTCGGGCGACTCGGTGTGCGATCTTGGGATTGCCGGTTCCCCTTCCTCGGGCGGCACGGCGAGTTCGAGCGCTTCCGGCCACTTGGGCTATGGGGCTGATACCGGTGCGGCTGCTACCTTTGTCAAGGGCAAGGTCACTGTCTAGTTCTCCAGGATCGTCGGAGGCTGGGAGTCATGTGTGTTGGATTGCGTGTATGAGTTAGGTGTGCTGTTCATAATTACTTGTGGAGAGGGACAGGCTTGGCCACCTGTTCCCAAAGAACGAAAAAGAATCGCTCATTCTTATTGTGTATTATTACTTTCCTTGGACTTGGCATACATAGAATTGTTCGTCCACGAATCTTTATTAGAAGCTATTCGGGTCGCCGACTCTCCCAAGTCGATTTACAATCTTTACGTACCTTCAAATATAGAAGGGTTCATGTGGATGGCTGTTGGGCTCCGGGACCTAGGCTGTGATCCTCCATCCGGCGATGCTTTGCCCAAAGGGTGGAATATCAATTGAATTAAAAAATAGTACATGATGAGAAATATACCGTAGTTCCGGGTAAGACCAAGGTACCTGGGCTATTGTTCAGCATCAATTGATCCCGGTCGCACCCCATGTTTCGACAACTCTTTGATATACAATGTCCAAGTATACATTAACTTATCTATGTGTGTATGTCTCGCCTCGCCGATCACACTCGTCGACAATATTATCCAAATCATTGCCGCGTTCATCTGGTGACGGCGTCGGGAGGGCGAAAGGGTCAGCGCCGCCCGTCACGTTTGATACTCCTCTACTCAACCGACCCTCGTGACTATACCCACCATATGAAGAATCTTCTCTTCCCCTATACTTATATTGGTTCTTCCGCCTGAGCTCCCGTAAACGGTGGGGCCTGAAGATGGGCTTGAGCGCAGGCACGGAAGCGCATAGTATCGCAACGTTGACTTCGATGACGCTCCAAACGTTGACCTGTTAGAGAGGTGTCTGGTCAGTGTCTGGAGATGATGACTTTTCATATACGGGGTTCATACCTGGATAGCATCGCGGAAAGGGTCGCTTGTCAATGTGTATGTGTGGATGCTCCGCAACCGTACGACACTCATCAAGGTCGCGAATAATCCGGCACCAAATATCACGGTCAGGGCTATCTTTTCCTTCAATGGACGGTTGATTCCCCTGAGTGTTCTGATTGGTAAAACAATAACCCAGATATCCGTAATGATATTGATACCCGCGGTTGCTGTTAAGTGATTAGCAAGAGAAGACAATGATGAGGTTCAAGATCGGGTGACGGCGCACTGTAAAAGAACGCAGTTGAGTTGATGCAAGAGCCTTGTACTGTTTTTGTAACATCCCACTGTTTTCTCATGGGAAGGCACTGGGCGAGAGTCACACAGACGCAGATGACTGTGAAGCCGAGCTGGAAGAAAATAGTGCCATAGCACAGATACCGAAAGATTTCAGACACAGCTACCAGTAAAACATATGTCAGCCCCATCCTCAGCTCGAGAAGTGAACCCTCTCTCAATGAACTTACCAAATCTTAGGTACATGAACAGGATTGAGATCTTGATAAAGCCCAGGATCATGTAGTATGTTACTTCGATGGCTAAGGCATCCTTGAGAAGATTCACCATATTCTCGACTGTCAACATCGAGGCCGGGAAACCAACATGGTTCGCCTTGCCCACTAAGATCTCGCCCATGTAACCAATAGTGAATATCAGTGCCACGAGGATGGAATAGTCATCATATGAGGGGGACCGTATCAACAGAACCCGTATCAAGGTTCGCGACAGAACCGCGATCGCTGTGCAAGATTGGTCAACGCTGGGCCTCATCATTCGAGGATTTGGTCTTACTGGACAATGCTGTAAAAACAATCGACAGCACTACGAGGCTGTCTTGCGTCTGCTGATATGTTTGCGCCATGGTTCCTCAACCGCTCACTGCGGAGGTCCAGGCACAAACTCTGTTTTCGACGTGTAAGATCAAGAACCTATAGAGCAATGGGTCGTCTGGGGGCCGAGAGTGTGGTGAAGCAACCTCACAAGAGTCAGTTTCTTGGAGGAGTCCGCAAAAACGAGGCAGCTATCATTGCTCAATGTGCCAGCTAGGCCGCTGTGGCGATTGAAAGAATAAATCCTCACTTAACGTACCGCTTTAGGAGTCCCATTAAGGTCAGTGTGGCGAATGCGATTGTATCTGATAGGCTGAGAGTCAGTTGCTAAGCTAACATGTAACTGCAAGGAGACTCGGGCTTTTGAAGCAGACTGGGCGGTACGTAGTACATTCATGTTGTGTACGAGTCGACCTCGACATGACTTCAGATTTACGCACGGGCTAGTACATGTAGCTTTATCTGTCGCTTGCCCGGCACAACGGTGAATGCCCAGGTGGATTTCCCACACTTCACTTGGTTAAGAGCGATCGACATTGTCATTGTCGTATGCGTGGCATTATCTGTTACCCTTGAATAAACCGCAAACCGGTCTTGTCCGTAGTCCGTCAACTCCTTCAACCACGAATACCGTGAAAAAGGAGCACAAAGAGAACCTCTGGCACTAATAAGTGCCCATAAGTTGGACTGTTAGATATCGATCCTTGAATCTTGCAACCCGAGGTCCATATTCATCGACAGCCCTTTCATTGTTGTGCATGCTGTCGTGACCGTCAGTAAATATCGTTGTTGGTCTTGTACCATTTCAATGTTCCATGTCTGGGATTTGCCATTCCGACATCATAACCTCGAAAGTGGATGAGGAGCCCAGTCTGATTAGAGGAACCTGTCTGCTGGATTTAGGTGTATAGTAGCTGACCATGGCACTAGCCGTATAGCCTGCACGTATTGCTATAATTACTACCAATTCTCAGTATGCTTCCTTCCATCATTCGTTCCCATATGTATTGACTGAATCGAGGATACATGTACGTAACGCTGCAATAAGGTCTAATCCGTACATATTCCAACCCTGTGTTTAGTATAATAAACATAAACCACCCCAACATTGTGTGATGTGTAATATTAAAGATCGTGACCTGACCTTCAAAAGGGGGTTTAGATCTTACACGCAGGATGAAATACAAATACTATGTGAGACTTACCAACAATTCGCGAATTTCCTAAAACCACAAACAAAGCCTTACTCGTATATGATAGTGTGTTCAACTTCAACCTTGTGGTCAATTGTTGGCCCTCTTTGAATTGGACGAGATACCACCACAGCTGTGGCCCCTGACCAAATAGGATCTTGTGAGTCCCACACAAACCCAACTGGGATGGACCTCGGAACTAATTACACCCATCGAAGTCGTTGCCATCAGTCTATACCGCCTTACGACGATTGGCACGTTCATTCTGTCACACACCCCAACCAGGTCGTGTCACTACTTAGATGGCATGTTAGGAAAATCAGGACCTCCAACGGCAAGTTCCAGTTCCTCCCAATTCTCAATCCTCTCTTTCCAGTCATTAAAACCGTCAACCTTTCTTGAATAGAAATAAGATATAACATGGAACTTCCCAGTCGCATGCTCCGTGACCAACATGAATTTTGTTACAGAGTTCGCAACAGCCAAATCCTCCATTTCGAACTTGTTGGCCTTGACTGGCTCAATGAAATCCCACAAAGGCACCATGTAACATTTAGGCGCTGCTTTCATATGACTGTCGACCTGCTGTTGTGTATGATCGTCGATCTCCAACCACTCGCTCTCGTCCAATGCTAGCCAGACTGATCCCTCCGTGTCCTGAAGCAGAGGCCATTGGGAGCAGTTGTTCTTCATAGCTGACAACACCGGTACAGCTTTACACGCCTTACGCGTGAATTCTAGGTATCCCTTGTCATCCATCTTCCCATACAGTCGTTGCTTCCATGTATCGCTATCCCAATACGAATAAGCAAAAGCCCAATCGTCCAGGGATCGACCGGTACACCATTTGCCCGACTTTAGGAAGTTTGCTTCGCCGGCGACATCCGTCCTGGCAAATTGAGGAAATGTCGAAAGCTGCAGACAAGGCGGGATCTTGGCTGGCAACCCAAGCCAATCGGCGCTCCCACCCTGGTCTAGAATCTTGGAGGCAAGAGCAATCGTTGCTCCCAGACGATCATTTGGATCAAAGTTGTTGGGATCCAACGTTACCCCCATCAGTTGCATAATGCTGAAGACCATGTCCACGGGTCGGGAGGACGTACGCATAAGTGCGCATCGCCAGATCATGGCGTAGTTTCTGGTTGTTGAAGATGGCGTGAACGGCTCCTCGTAGTCTGAGAAGTTCAATAGTGCTTGATGGAGAGCGAATAGGTCGGCATGACCTTTTCCAAGGAGTTGAATGTCAGCGGATACTCCCGAGTCGACTTTCGACAATTCATCCCATTCCCTTGGTAATGAATCAATAGGGCATACATTGAAGCGCATTGGCTTATCAAAGCATGCGTTAACAATGTCAACGAGCCGCGCGACTGCGAACTTTCTCTCTTGACTGACCTCTCGTAATCTGAACTTCGAGGTAATACCTTGGCATACACCGGTTCCGCAGGTCCAAGAGAACAGAACCACAGAGTACCGAGGGGCCAGACATTCTTGCAATGTCCAAGCTCGACCGATCCAGGGAGTTTCCTCATCAAGCGGAACAAGCCGCTGGAGACCTCCCGCCAGAATCAAGCATTGGGTACAGCATTTATACACACGGTACATCTGCATAATCTGGAGAGACCTGTCCTTTTTGCTCGTCTGTATAATGCAAAGCTGATCAAGCCAAATATAGTCGGTCCGGTAGATCATACGCCACCGCCCTCGTCCGATTTGATCCATTGATGCTAAACACGCTGCACCAAGGACGCTGACCGAGACGGGGTCTGCGTCCTCCGCACCCTTGACGGCGAGGAATCCGGCGGAAGCGTCATTCGTCGATCCCTGTTGTGCACTCGTCCGGTTTCCTTTCCAGACATACGAGATTGCGGAATATTTGAACTTTGGGCAGGACAGATGCTCCTCATGCTCGTACAGAGGTGGCTGGGGAAACTCCCAGATCCGGAGAACCTTCTCTTCGGTAAAAGTGACGCAATCGATTAAACGAAGGCAGCCATCTGTTGCATAAGGGCTGATGTCGAGTAGCTGCTTTTCTCCGGGCGTGTTGGGTAGAGGATGCTCGTAAATGACACGACCCCCATAAGCCTGAGCTGTTTGCCTCTCGGAAGCGGTAGACATCATGCCCTACTAGTTTCGTTGGAAATGTCGCAACCGACAGATATAGAATAGGATAGCTGTTCAAACTTTGTTAATACAGTGTGGCAAGGAGTACATTGAGAGGCGAGTGACCCCTTTGAAAACCACGGGGAAGAACACCAGCCGAGCTGCGTATCCGCTGCCCGAGAGAGGACGCAAGGCCCAACCTCCCTCGGATGACCACAGGGCAAATCGGAGAATAGTCGTTCAACGAGTGAAGAATTAGGTCTAATTAAGAAAAATAGTACTGTAGTGATTGCAATAGTAACTTCGTTGTGTGCTGTTCTTAGCTAGAAAGAGGAAAACCGCAGTGTTGCCCGGACGGCCCTTTTGAACAGCCCTGACGACGGGGATAGTGGGTCTGGTCCCACTGCCCACCACGTCAACATGGCAAGTGATCAATCCTCTTTTGTCTTTATTTCCAAAATGTCAGAGCCAATTTAGACCGTTGTTGTTGCTGCTGGCCGCTGACGCTGACGCCGGAAGAGAGAGAGATGAAGACTCTATTATATATTTAGGAGTGGTCGAGGATTCAAGTTGCATGTTAATTAGTTATATACCACCAGTGGCACCTCGGTGACCCGTTGGCGCCCTGACGAGCTTGGGAGGGACAACGGAACATTGAAGTCAAGAGGAGTGACTATGTGAACAGGTCGCGGGGCCAGGGGCTATTTATCCAGAATGAACAGACATGCTCTGTGCTGGTGTATAATTATTCATAGAACTTCAGCTACTATCAACCTTCACATGTAAAACCTGAGATCCTGAACGTCTTCGAGGTTTCCAAGGAGGACCATAACTCGGCGTCAAAGAAATAACCCTGGGAACTATTACCATTCCCCTGTAGGAGATAGATCCACTGTGTACCACTGAAGAGACGAAATGAACCCGAGCCGTATGAGAACTAGAGACAACGTGTAGTAGCCATTGCGATCTGCGATTCTTGAAAACCCAGGTGTGCATCGAATTCCACCCCCAAAGCATTGCTTAAGGTACAAAAAGGCGTTGAAAGAAACCCAGGCCCGAAGAGCGAA
>LKEA01000016.1:272267-282702 GCA_003795315.1 Cytospora schulzeri | reverse complement strand
AGGGTCAAACCCTGTAAGTATGGACTTCTACCTTGTGCTGAGGTCTGAATGCTCACTTGAGCACCTAAGCTGCAACAACACCTAGTGACACCTGCAAATAGAAGTGGCATCAGGAAGGGTTTATATTAACGATGGAACTCGTATTCAATTTCAACAGAAGAAGAAAACAACTAAGTCGCAAGGACCACGCTGTGCTGTCATCAAGGAACCTGGACCTTCCAGGCACCCGGATTCTTTGGACATGTATTGGCCCAGAAAATGGCTGACCCGAGAGCTGGAGAAAGGAGCCGCTGGAGATCATCAAATCGATCACGGTCTCGCCGTCTTTGAAGTGTTCCTTTTTACCCAGTAAACCCTGTAAACTTCTCAGCTTCTCATAGATTCAGTAGGCCCGGCCTGCGGTGTGCAGATCGCCTACAGACATCGTCTTACAGCGGGGGCTATGTGATGAAGATGCCCATTCCCTCGCTGGAGCAAAAGTGGTCGAAGGATTCCCCAATTACCGGGACTGCTCTCAGGAGACGGGAGAGTACTTGATAGCCCAGTAGTGAGGTCCAGGCTGCATCCTTACAGGGCTGTAAATGAAGGGTATATAGGACCCTTCAACATGTTCCTGTGAGGAGTGTCAGTCCAGTTCGATATGTCGGAGTCACTGTCAAGGAGGCTCACAAAGACGAGAACATCCAACATGCGGACGACTATTCTCCAAGCCATATTGGCACTGGCCATCCCTGGAATCCAGGCCAACGTCCTCAACTACACCACATCCGAAGCTGGGAACCCCTTTGTGGACGGGTGGTACGCCGACCCAGACACGGAGATCTACAACGGCCTGTACTGGGTGTACCCAACCTCATCCTACGACTACGAACAGCAGACATACCTCGACGCATTCTCCTCCCCGGACCTGGTGAACTGGACCAAGCACCCCAACATCCTCACCAACGCCAGCGTCACCTGGGCCAACGGTGCCATCTGGGCACCAGCCGCCATCAGCCGCAACGGGAATTACTACCTCTACTTCGGCGCCAACGACATCCAGGAAGGCGACAACACCACCATAGGCGGCATCGGCGTGGCAGTATCCGACAACCCGGCGGGTCCCTACGTCGACGCCATAGGCCACCCCCTGATCGGCGCCTACCACAACGGCGCCCAGCCCATCGACCAGGACGTGTTTATAGATGACGATGGACAGGCCTACATCTACTACGGCGGCCACTCCCACGCCAACGTGGCCCTCCTGAACGAGGACATGATCAGCATCGGCACCTTCCCCGACGGCACGCGGTTCAAGGAGATCACGCCGACGGACTACGTCGAGGGCGCCCAGATGGTCAAGCGGGACGGGGTGTACTATATGATGTGGTCCGAGGGCGGGTGGACGGGGCCGGACTACGCCGTCTCCTACGCCATGGCCGATTCACCCCTCGGTCCGTTCAACCGGAAGGCCAAGATCCTCCAGCAAGACTCGGCCGTGGCGACGGGGAGTGGGCATAATAGTGTTTTCAACGTGCCTGGGTCGGACGTCTGGTATATCGTGTACCATAGGAGGCCGCTGCGTGATGATGATGGGAACCACCGGCAGCTGGCGTACGATCGGATGTACTTTGAGGAGGATGGGAGCATTGCTGATATCACGATGTTGGTGAAGGATGACTTTGCGGATGGGAACTCGATTGGATGGACGACTTATGACGGGGACTGGTCGGTGGTGGACGGCCAGTTCAAGGCCGCTGCTTCTTCTGGCGGAAAGGCGCTGATGAACACCAACTTCACGAGCTTGGTCTTTGACGTTGATGTCACCATCACGGATGGCAACTCGGATGGACACGCCGGGGTTGTCTTCAGGGTGACTTCTCCTGGCAATGGCACTGATGAGTATGATGGGTACTATGCTGGGATCGAGTTGACTGGCGAGGTCACCCTGGGCAAGGCCGCCAATGGCAGCTGGACTGAACTTAAGTCCACGCAGATGGATGTTTCCGCAAACACACAGTTTCATCTCCGCGTTAGTGCCGTGGGCAGCGATATCAGTGTTTTTGTGGATGATATGGACACGGCGAAGGTTACCGCTGCAGACGACACGTACAGTGATGGCCAGGATGGAGTACGTGTATATGCAGCAGAGGCTCTGTTTGATAAAATCTCGCTGGCAACGCCGTGAGAATATTTGATATCGATTAATTTCAGCTGTAAGGTCTTCGGATCCTCAAACTTTCGCCACAGCTAGGCTCTTCTATGCTCCCATCCCAGGGTCAAAAATCCCATTTCACCATTATAATGTCACAAGTTCATGGAATCTTCTCTATCCTTTGATTGACTATGATCAAATATCCTCGAATGACTTGGTGTGAGTTCAACGTATAAGTGACTTAAGCCCTACCCTCATAGTGCCTACACAGGTCTCATCAGCCCCTGTCAAGTCGGTGGAGAAGAATAATCTCCAGACTTACGTATAAGGCCTCTGCAGACAGTGTTATATCTCCAGAGACGATCGCTTTGAGTTGCACTTCCACGTCGAGATGCAAATCGAGCCGGATGGCAGAACCCTTCTTGCTTGTGTGCCACTTTGTCGGAGTCGTCTGTCTCGGGAGAGGCATATCGCTATGGTGCAAGGGATTCCGGCCATCCAAAATTTGTCGAAATACCGGTCTCATTCCTGCTTTAGACTTATGACTCCGCCTGCCAGTTTCCAAATCTCGAGATCCCATTGCAGGGTGTTGCTTCATGGGGGTAGCCCACCTGCACACGTTATTGTCGACATCCCTGTCTGACGGTAACAAATTATTGTCGTCCTGCTGTACCCCGCAGCCATCCATGTTTTCGCAATCCATATGGAATGCCTGAAGGCTTTCGTTTTTTGGATACTCAAGCCTAGGAAGCCCAGTACCAGCTTTGGTGGATGACGACCCCAGTGGCAGCGGCAGTTCCCCCAGCTCCGTGTCACTCGCAGTATTCGTGATCTCGAGCCCCGTAGCCGTAGCAAAAGTCCGGGGTGAGATGGTATCTTCTGGGCTCAACAAAGTCCTTATCCCTGTCCCGAGCTCTTCCGAATCGCAACACCGGCCAACTCTCCTGGATTGACGCTCTATCGAAGGATCGAGCGGAGGGAGAGGCGTTTTGGGCGCTTTTGGTAGTATTTTGGATATTTGCGGTTCTGGTGCGATAGGTGTCTTCGAATCACATCCTCGAGTCTGAATATATGCAATACGTTCAGGTGATTTTGCGAGGGATCGGTCGACGGGTAGCGGTGACCATTGGTACTGGGGCTTCCATAATCTCTGAAGAAAGTCGAACGCCTCGTTCGGAACCCACACAGTCATGCCATGGCTGTCTCTGCTAGTATCAGTCATGTTGGAAAAGAGGGAGCACTAGATCCAGCGGCAGGACCCAGTCAATGAAGTAAAATTTATATCAAGTGCTTGGTAAACATAATGGACAGGTTGAAGATGTGTCTGGTGCCTCAAGCATCAAATATAGATCTAAATACGTTTTAGAAGTGTTTCGCTTGCTTCTGAGCGCTTGGCTGTGACTTGATCTCTACAAATTACCACCGCCACGACCCAAGAACAAGTTTGTCACTAAGCACAGGTGGTACTATCCGGACCTGAACGTAGGGTGAAGTCATCTTCTGGAAGCATGTCAAGCATCCTCGTATTCAAATCCCGGTTCGGGGAGATCTGCAACTCGATGCCAACTCCCGGCTCCGAGAGGCCGGGGTCAAACCGGGATTTGGAGTCGACCGACTGGCACCTTGGAAGACGAAGTCGCCACCGAACAAAAATAGAAGTCAATGGAAGCGGAGCATCAATGCGAAAGCCGTTTCAAATAGGGTTGTTTCTCTTTTTGGCGCAGAGATGGACCCCTGTCCGATGCCTTATTAGCCTTCGGTTTGGGAGCGTACCTACCAGGGTAGGTAGTTATGTGACAACTGCCCAGGTGGTCATAGTAATTGATCCGGACACTGGATAAGATCTAGGAAATGGGGGGCTTCGACCTCCTCTTTCAGTATATTCTGTCACTCCAGATTGTTAACCATGCGTAATATTGTGTCCAATGAAGACACCATCTTGGGAGCTCCAGCACGTCTCCCGTTCTGGTGCTCCCTAAACCCCCCCCCTAGGGTATTAATGTTTCAAAATGAGTATGCGCTGTGCAGGTTGTCTTTGGTACTCAACTGCTCCGTTTGCCCATCCTAAATGGTATGACACGTACCCGCATAAGATCACGAGGGACGTCTTACACTGTTGAAAAGAAAATATTGCGAGCACTAATTACTTGGAATCTTCGATATGGCAAATGTTTACTCCTGGGATGATATCAACCTGGTATGCTAGCTAGGGAGTGATGAGCTATTTGATGTCAACACAACTAAATACAAATCATATTCCATGTTTGTTCTTGGGAGTGTATTGTGCACTGCAGGAGTGGATGTACACTTGTGCCTAGGGATCCAAATGACCCACGACGGATTTTAATAAAGCATGAACTGCATCAACATAGCCAAAACCCCGATATTTAGCAAGTAGCCGCATACAGATACCTTAAGTTGTTTACCCGTCGGCCCGAATTGCAAGGACAACCTGACCGGTCACTTGTACTGATAGTATTAGCCTGATACCTGGGGAGGTAAGCCCGCACATAATATCATCCCGATCGCCGTCCCGAAGACTTGAACGACCCGGGAAATTCGGAGATATTCGGCTCTCATGTGACGACGTTGCGGGGATACCGCAAGCGGCTGTTGACGTCGAGATCACTGGCTTGGTAATACACTGTATATGCCCTTGGGTATATAAATCAGTTCACTCTCTCGGGTTCATACCCAACCTCATCCATAACTCAATACAAAGGATTTAACCTATTACAACAACAACCATGCCGCCGCAATACTCTAAGTCTGACGCCCCCTACGCCAACGTCACGTTGATCAAACAGAAAGCCCCAGAGAATGAGATCATTCAGATCGGCCCTTTGAAACTGGAAGTTCTCGAGGATGGCAGTGCCACAGATAGGAGATTGTCGGCAGTATATATCTATGTGCCGCCCAGGACACCAGGCCCTGCGCAGCACTGGCACCAGGTACGCTTGATTGTTATACACTGATCCGAAATCGATGACTACTTTCTTTTCAGCCTGCCGTGCAATATAGCAACAGCTCCTTCGATGGTCTTTGTCCTAATGTCTCGCAGATGCATGATGAGACCTTTCTCGTGATGCGTGGCACAGCGACCTTTACCTCGCGTGAGTCCAAGATCACCGCCAACGCAGGTGACTATGTCGTTGTCCCGACGTGTTCCCCACATACTTTCGGCAACGAGTCGGATGAGGAGCTTGTGCTGTACAACACATTCACACCGGCTTTCTATATCGACTACTTCCGACTCATGGCGAAAATGGCGGCGCAGAGAGAGGATGGGAAGCTTACACCCGAGATAGCAAAGCAGGCGATGGAGCGGTATGCTACTCTGCAGACGGGTGTGACCACGGAGTACTAGCCTCGTCCTACCTGTGACTAGTTTGTGAGAAGTATGACTAGTAAGTATCAAGTCGTGGCTATTACATGTCAGTACACTTGATATAATCATATGGAAAATACATTGTTCATGTTGGAGTGCACAATACGGTCTATATCAACGCGCTATTATTGAATAATTTGCTTGAACCCGAGATATGAAAGCTAGTCCCTCTACCTGAACACCGAAGTAAACCCTGGAGATAATAGAAAAGCAGCCAACACTTAATGGCTGTGTGGGAATGATGACCTTCATTTACACCTTCGAGACTTAGCACGGCTTCCTTGCCGAGGATGGTTGACCTCGATAGCCAGCCGACGACTTCAAGTCGGTAATATCGATGCCGATGTCCCCAAGGACGAAATCTCCATCAGCGACGGAACCATCCATATCCCGAACACATTTGGCGGCGAGCTCTCGCTGGTTGGGAAGTCCACGAAAGATGCCGGTCTCGAGCAATATAGATGTATCTGACTTGTGAACGTGGTATATTTCGCCCCCAATAATATCCTCACGATAGTCATTGGCCATTCCAGAATATGCCACTGTGGAGGCATTAGCCCTACTTACCTGGATGCCCCTTGGTTCTTCGGAAACTGCGAATCCTCCTGGATGACGCATGGTGCGAGCCTCAACATCATAGTCCTTGAGCTGGGCCTTATTCCTATTGAAAATCAGCAGTCCGCAGAGAAAGAGAAGACTCACCAATCCAAACAGGGCGCCGAGGATATAGCTGAGCCTCTGTGCGTCTTCAAGACGATCTTGTAGGGAGGTTATTTTGGCAGTACACGAAATGGTAACGTTGCAGAAGACGGTGGTCGAGCTAAGAGTGGCAGGCATGTTTGCAAATTGCTGTGGGCTGTTCCTCGGGTGCAGGGGGACTGAGGCTGTTGGATTACGAGTCCCTTTCCAGCATCAAGAGTAGTGATGGTTGTGTACTAAATTCCAAGAAACGATGTGACGAGATCGTGTCATCGGATTATATGCATTGTGGCAGGATATGAATGGATTTTAAATCCTTCATATTTGAGAGGTTGCGAACAAAGACTTTTTGTGGTTCTTTAACGCATTGTTACTGTGGTTCTTTAACGCATTGTTACTGAACAAAGCGTGGTTGAACACCATTCCAGTACATGATTGTTCACTCTTGTTGCCGGAAATAAATAAAGAGAAAACAGAAGAAAAATGCGAGAAAAGAAGAAAGAAAAACAACATCGGGTGCGTTCTTATGTAGTAAGTCTGTAGGCTGTCGACTGCTGCCGCCATAATCATGATAGCACGCTAAGTAACGCCCAGTTCTCGAATAAGGTGTTATTTTCCAATCCATCGATGAGAAGCTTCGTAAATTGCTGTTATTACTTAATGAGTAGCTTGTGGGTGGGGAGGGGCATGTTGCTTCGTTGGCTTGAGACTGCGGTTATCGGTTGTTAGTGGTTCGAACTTCTGCAGTTGGCTGTACATACGTAGGCTGTGTTAATACTCCACCCGCGATGCTAACGCCGACCCGCACACTTCAACTTATCTGTTGGTGTGTCTGGCAGGAGATATTATGTGGGGAATTGGTATCAAAGTGGAAAGCAATAAGCTCATCTCACTGTTGCCTATAGCTTGTTATATACATCAGGCACCCATGGTACTTAACTTCGAGGCAGAGTCACACCCTCTTCTGGATGTTAGTTTGTAATGGCACATCTATAAGCGGAACCATAGCCAGCTCAGTAAACAAGACCTCAGGCTATTGGGTTTAGTCAAGGGCCTGAGCGTATAGTAATATAAGTAGGGGCCTCGCCTCTTACCTTACTGCTACATATTCTAACAACATCACTACCAAGACCTTGTTACTCTATTATCTCTGTTGCTCTTCTCAAGACCTCCTTGCACTCGACACCCACCTCGAACCAGCAAAGCTGTTTCTTTTGAGGAATACCTATCAGGTTTCGCGACGCGCTGTGTTTTTGGTTTCAATTCATAAACATCGGAAGCTTGAGGCTGGCTGTAGTCTCTTGAGACTTCCAGCATCGACCACTTCAGTCTGTCTTCTTTACTCCTTGGGTCAGCGGGCCTACCGAATATCCATCATGGACAACGCCGAGTCACCTTCTACTCGCGAGGAAGTAGCCGAGCGCATTTACCCAGATCGGGAACACCTCCCGGCAAGCATCAGCCCGTCTGATCTACTGTTCCTTCCTAGGCGCAATATCATCCTCGAGAAGTGGCAGGCCGCCGAAAGAGATGGCTACGACGGGATAGAGGACAATCGAAAGGTTGCAGAAGCGGTAGAGGAGGAGGAAGCCCGGGACCGTGTGAAGAGGGAGTATTACTTCTTCTATGGCTCTCTTATGTATCCAGAGATGCTCCGACATGTACTCGGACTCTCGGAACTTCCTGAAGTGAAGCCTGCTGAGGTCCTTGGGTATCGTACCAAGTTATGGGGCCCATATCCAGCACTGGTCGACGGAGAGCCGGGGGAGCCCGTCAAAGGAATGGCTTGCGAGATTGAGGGTGGCGAGCACAAGGATCGACTGCAAGACTACGAGACGGCGTGCTATAGGACAGCGAAATGCATGATTCGTGTGGAAGGTCTGGAGGAGGCGGTATTAGGCACTACTTTCATGTGGAATGGGGATGAGGACGATTTGGACGATGGAAGTTTCGATCAAAAGAGCTGGGAGGCACGTATGGGTCGGATCCTTCGCCGTTGAGCTTATCAGAATGACCTGGATGATTGGAAGAAGGAGTATCGCGACTGTCAATTTTATGATGCCTTGTGTTTAGTTTACAATCGACTAGATCGGCACTGAACCGTTGTAAAGCCTTGCAAAGTGACTAGACTTATCAATCAGTAACTCGGCAGGTTTTCCAAACTCTACCAGCTTGCCTCCATCCAGCACGGCGACTCGATCGAAGTCGAGAAGACTCGCCAATCGATGAGCAATCATGATGATAGTTCGGCCTTGGAACTCTGAACGAATGAGTTCCTGCATTTGAGCATCTGTCTTAGTATCCACGCTGCGTAGTCTTCGAGTCAGTATACTTCAAAGCCAACCTTCCTTCAAGGGATGCAACTTGCCTGCTTGTAGGTTCATCTAGTATCAGGACCTTTCCTGGCTTCAACATGGCTCTAGCAAGACAGAAAAGCTGTCTCTGGCCATGTGAGAGGAAATCCGTATCCACCTGTGTGGCGAGGACACCTGATGAGCCGGATGTCTTGTCCGCGGACTTGTCCTTCAGTACGTCCCATAGTCCAACTCTTTGCAAGGCAGTGATAATGGCCTCATCGGACGACTTGCTCATAGGATCAAGGTTGGTTCGAACCGAGGCAGGAAACAAGAAAGGGTCTTGCGTCAGACAAGTGAGCCTTTCTCTGACAAGAGAGCCGGGCACAGTTGCCAGATCGATGTCATCCAAGACTATTCTCCCTGGTATAACGTTAATCAAGCGAAGGATGGCAAGTGTGGACGAGCTCTTCCCGCTGTGTTTGGTCCATTAGTATGATTCAGAGGACTGATTGAAGATACAGTAAACTTACCTTCCCGTCCTGCCAACTATGCCAATCTTCTGACCACCCTCGATCGAGAAGCTAATGTCTTCAAGAACACGCGTGGTCGCTTGGCTGCGAGGACCCGGTTCATTAGTGCCAACATTTAGAAAATTGTATTCAGGGCCATAACTCACCCATAGCTGGCGGACACATGTTCAAATCTCAGGTTGCCCCGGCTCGGCCAGTTGTCATCAAGGTCGAGATCTCCGTCAGGGGACCACTCGGCGGGTGTGTTCTCCGAGAAGTCCTTGATACGAGCAATCGCACCCAACGTGGTCTCCAGGTTCGTCCAGTATTGCACAAGGTTCGTCAGAGAGTGAGACAAATTCATCATGTTTACCAAGGCCAAACCCAGGAATCCGGGGTTCATGTGGGACCGAAGCGCCACCGCCATACCTATGAGAACCAGTGCCAGACCAGCTACCACGAGGTCGAGAACCAGGACTAGCCATCTCTGAATGCAAAGGAGAAGGTAGTATGGTTTCTGGCTGCCGTCGAGTAGTCGACGGTTCTCTGCCGTGTAAGCACCAGTCCAGCCAAACGATCTGATGGTGATAAGACCTGCGAGAGACTCGATGAACTGCGAGTACAATGGGGCATTGGCCTCCAGTCTAGCGTCGAAGTTAGCAATCAATACATGGAGCGGTGTAAGCGAAGACCTACTCGATCAGCCTGAGCTGCCGGGAAGTGCGAAGGTAGAAGTTCTGAATGAGATAAAGCGCCGCCATGACAACTGGCAACACGGCGGCAAAGTATCCTACTGCGGTGATCGATAGCGCAACCGATACAAGGCAACTTCCCAGTTCTGTGCACTGATTGTCAGAGGATTCCTCTCTGACCGTATAGCAAGAAAAACTTACGGAAGGCGCAGTTAATGATAGATGCTGGGAGAGTCATGTCCACATGTCGAAGATCCTGACTGAATCTAAGACAACGTTAGATCTGTGATATGGCTCGTCTTCAGAGAAGATCTTTACCTATTCACCAATACTCCAGTCTCTGTTTCAGCGAAGAAGGACAATGGTGCTCTAGTCCGCTGTTAGTACCGTGTCACGTGAAACGCCTTCCAGAGAATAAGAGAGGAAGTGGTGTAGAAGTAAGTACGGACCGCATCGCAGCATCGAGGATCGACTTGTGCAGGTGTTGACCAGACCTTGGTATCATGACTATCCAGAGGAACCTGGAATCTTTCAGCATCGCAAGCTCTGCTCTCTGGATCATATCACAACTCACGCGATCGCCCCGACCATAAAGAGTCCCTCCATGAAGTCCAGGAAGGCAAACATTCCGAGCCAGTAGCCTAGGTTCGGCTCGCCGCCTTTCTCGTTGCTTTCCGCCCACCAGTTGATCCAGACATCTAATCATATCAGTGTCA
>LKEA01000016.1:254083-272246 GCA_003795315.1 Cytospora schulzeri | reverse complement strand
TAAAGACTTACTGCCCATCCCCGTGAACGTCTCATTTCCTGCTACAAGGCCCACGAACATGGCAATACCCCAAGGGCCCAAAGCACGGGCATAGTACTTGTAAATCGCCCAGTCTCCGCTCTTTCGGCTATTATCAATGACAGCTTTTGAAGATGGGACATGAGTCTGTGGGTTGTAGTGGGAGTCGTCAACAACTTCATCATCATGAGTGGCTTCCTCCTTCTGAAGCTTAACCTGTAAAGTGTGGATGTAGTTCCCTGGCACATTGAGCTCGGTAAATTTACCCTGCTCAACAACCTTACCATTCTGATCAAGGGCAAGGATCATATCAGCCTGGGGTAATCGTTTCACTATATCAGGTTAGTAAGAATCATGACAGTCACCATGTGAATCTGTACCAGAGTGTGTTGCGAGAATGATGGTCGCGCCAATCTTGCGTAGGAGACCGTTCCGGCCGAAGACACGCTTGAAAACCAATTCCTCAGTTACAGAGTCCAGACCACTGAGAGAATCGTCAAAGATAGCCAACTTCTTCCGGGAGTACACTGCTCGAGCAATCGACTGTGACGTTGTCAGTCCGATGAACTTGTCTAACTTGAGGGCTTAATGACTCACGATGCGTTGCTTCTGCCCACCACTCAGCTTGACTCCCTTGCTACCAACGACAGTTGAGTCTCCATCAGGCATTTGACGGAGGTCAATATCGAGGCCGCATGCTTGGCAAACGGTTGCATACCACCCGGCGTCGAATCCCGACCTAGCAGTGATATTGTCCCGGATAGATCCGTTGATGATCCATGGGGTCTGATCGCAGTATGCAATCTCTGGAGATGACACTTCAACGTGCCCTTCAAGTCGAGGTGTTTCGCCGAGGAGGCCTTTAAGTAATGTTGACTTCCCGCATCCCACTGGCCCAACGACGATGGTGAGCTCTGAGCCGAGCTGTATCGACATATCTACTTCTTTGACAATGTTCGAACTCGAGTCTGACCATCCAAAGTTGCCTCCGCTGACAATGATCTTGTTCGCGAGAGGCATTGGTATCGAATCGAGCTCTATACCTTCCTGTCCTGAAGCCGAGACGGTGCTCGTTGTAGTGGAATGCAATGTTCTCCTTTCCGTTCTCGAAGTCTCCAGCAGGAACTTCTGGATTCTTTCGAAACAGCCCAGCGAGGCCCATCCTTGTGGTATCGCAGACAGTAACATACCCAAAGGCGCTGCAAGAAGGTTGAGAGCCGCAAGGGATGTTACTGCCTGTGACACCGACAATCCACTGCCTCCTTGTACGTGTGCCACTATCGCATAGGCCGTGAAGACGAAAAAGCCATTGAAAGTCCCCGGAAGGTTGACTATGGAACAGTCAGTTTTCTTCTTGCCAGTAAGATGTTAAATGTTATTATGCTTGTGATGTGGACTGACCGAGCGAGACATTGAGACTTTGCACCTTTCTGTATCTCTTGGAAGTGGCGAGCTCGCTGCTACGTAGCTGGTGTATGTTGGAAGACAGCTGGGCGGTGAGACCAAGCATCTTGACGTTCCTCATCGAACCCAGGATCCCAGAAGTGTAGTTTATCCTGCGCTGTACTGCCTCAAGCCAAGCCCTCTGTCTCGAGGTGATGAAACCGGCAATTACTACTGAGAGGCTAGTCGAGACTGCAACAATGCATTAGCCATCAAATCGTCACCCAAGCCTCCTTGCTCAACACTTACTAATGGTGACGAGGACAGGCGCCACGCAGACTGCACCAAGTTGGACATAAAGCAGATACACGGCGATTGCCACTTGAATCACGCTGGGAATAACCTCGACAATCAAGTACCAAAACGATTCCGCAATTGTTTGCACGTCTGTCCCCATCAAGCTCATGGCCGCTGACTCGTTGACGTCGCCTATTGGGAGGGTCAACATCTTCGTATAGATGATGGAGATGAGTTGGCCACGCATCATTGTCATCAGACGATAGGAGAGGTGAGATGACCACCCCATCATTATCTGTGGTGCACTATGAGTCTTGAATGTTCAGGTTACTTGACGGAGACTGCTGAAACTCACCGCGAGGCCGATATAGACAAATGCAAAGGCACCGATCAAGCCATATCCGGTGCTGGTTGACTCCGTTCCTTGCACATAACGGACAGCGTCCTGGATCAAATACACCTGACTTATACTAAGTGCAGCATAGCAGAGCTTCGGAACGTATATGGCGATAACTTCCCAACGTAGACTCCACACACAAGCGCACGCCAATGCATGCTTCCGCGTTTTCTTGCCTGGTCCGCGTGAGTTTCGATCCCATTGATACAGATATGATGTTCCTTACATTTGTCCCAAGCGAACTGGAGCTGAGCAGCCAAACGTGTCGAATCGAGCTTCTCGTAGATCGCTGGCAATTCCTCTAAAGTCAAGACGTTCTTGAACCCGGTGAGCAGGAAGGAGTTCAGCCACCAGAAGGAACTGCGGTTGAACAGCCCGCTGGTGCTTTCCTGTGAGAAGTGGCGATCCAGCCCCAGGAGTAGAGATCGCTTCTCTACAGCTTCCAAGAGAAGGACCACCCCCTTCACAGCAAGAGAGGCTGTCAAGACGCCGGCAACCACATCGTTTGTGCCGATAAGCCACTGTGTTCGAACACGGGCGGCATCAAACAGCAATGTTGCGATGAGATACAAGTTGATGAGAAAGGAGGGCCGGGCGGATTTAACGTGCTCGAAGTGGGACAAGACGGCAAGTGTCAGGGCCGAAAGGACAGAGAGTGTGGTCGATGCGATCGAGACATTGGTTCGAATATCATCGTTTGTCGTCGTCAGCACCAGAATGGCGAGCTGGAGGGCGGTATAAACAATGATTGTTCCCTTTTCTGTGTGAGATTATGACTCCTGCGTGTGCTATCTATGGAACGCAACATACCAGTTTGCAAATATAGAGAGCATTACGTTTGACTCGAAGTCTTCGCCGGAGTAGCCGCAACGCGCGAAACGGCGTCAAGAGGATAAAGCAAACGGCGGGAAGAATAGTCAACATGGTCTCTTCGAAGAGAACTGTAATTCCAGTGTTAGTAGCTTCATGAAGGGGTCTGAATGCAGCCCAGATTGACTTACCCGTGAAATCAAAGCCACCGCGGCAGTCCGCAGACTTCACACTTGGGCCGAACGATACGTCGCCACACACTGGTGGGAACTCCATCGCCAGTGATGTATCAAATAGCTTCTACACGATGGTTTCTCTGCATGCAGAGTATTTAGTCTTTTGGAACTCGGATGCTCTTCGTGAAGTCAAGGAACGCTGGATACTTGAGTATGTTCCCTTGTCCAGTCCAAGTAAGGGGTTATCTCTGACCCTGCAGCCTATCTATCGTCTTACGACGGGATTACGCGGAGCGCTAAGAGCACCAACTGTGTTGCACCAGTTAGGCAAGTGAAGACAGGGACATGTATTAAAGTGGGGGAAAGGGGCCCGTGGAAGTAATAAGGAAAGACCACCAAACACAGTAAGGCGGACGATTATTTAGTCCGTATGACTAGTATTAGTATCCATCTGTGCAGATACTATATCAAAATATCACGATTTTAAATTGTCTTCACTGATAACACTGTGGCACTGGGTGCTGTGCCGCATGCGTACTTATGTCGCAACTTATGTGATTCCGACCCGGGGGGGGGGGTCCCATCGAATCTATGAGTTGAGCAAGAATGTCACCTTTCTACTCCGCGAAATTGTATATATCATCTTGAGACCATTAAATATATGGTGTATTGTCAGGCACTCGTGGTTTCCCAGTATCAGTTTATTGGCCATCCTGTTTATTTTACCTTGTCTAAACTCCAGGCATAGTATGTGTATTGAAATGCAATGTGCAACGCCCAAAAGGAAACAAACCAAAAGTAAGACTGTCATGAAATACCATCACTTGATGGTACCATAGCTGTAACGGACGGGGCGGGAAAACAAAGTAGAACAAAGAAACCCAGAGCAGCATTGAACTCCCAAAAAGAAATCACTAGACCACCAAGAACCCATGGGGTTCAGACAGCAGTTCGCACACCCTACAGTAGTTCCCAATACTTTCGAGAAGGACTCTACGCCTGAGAAGTCTTGCTCCTAGCCACCTGTGGCCTCGAAGATCCCTCTCCCGCATCACCAACCTGATCCCGTCTCCACTTGCTGAACAGAGCGCCAGACGACATACCCCAAGTCTTGCCCCTCGCCATCGCCGGCCTCTCAGTCTCATAGTAGCCGAGGTCAGTAAGAATAGTAGGACTCCGCGCCCCCTCCCTCAACAACTCCAGACAGTCCCGAAAGACGTTTGACGTCGCACCAGGCGACTCGATATCAACGGCAGCAGCCGTAGACCCATCGACATCAACCTCGACGAACTTGGCCTTGCGACCGGGCAGCGAGGCGTTCTGCGTCAGGATCCGCGAGTCCGGGATTATGGAGCCTCCGTGTTCCCATGCTGGGTACTTCCCCTTGGAACCAGACACATCTTTGCCGGTCTCGTCCTCGGCCTCGTCCTGAGTCTCGTCAGTGTTCATGCTCGTGTCAGCAGTTTGGATGGTCGTCATCGTCTCGTCAGGCCGGGCACCGACCACGGTGCTGAGGACCTGTGAGGTCCACTCATCCGAGTCGTCGGCGCCGGAATCGCTCCCAGAGGGAAAGTACTCCCAGCTGTCGCGCTTGTCGCCGAGCTCAAAGGTCTCCGGGGCCGGCAGGGGCGACTGTGAATCAGCCGAGCGGTGAGGACGAGCAGCAGCGTCGTCGTCGTTGGGGAAGCGTGGCAGGGGCGGTGGCGGGCTGGGGGCACGAGGTTTCTGGCCGGGTCTGGTGGCGCTCAGGCCACGGTATCGAGAGACCTTGGGTGGCTCCGGTTTCCATCTTTCTGCGTTCTTTTCTTCTTCGCTCGAGACGTCGGTGTCTACAATCATGAATCTCGATGGAGGAGGCATAGCAGAGGGTCCGGAGAATGTTGTTGGTGACCCAGGATAGACCGGCCGCCGAGAGATGCTACGACCACGAGATTCCTTGGTCATCGCTGGCCTGGGCATGGCAGGAAGAACATGGTCAAGACCGACCGGAGCAGAAGCCCCGTTGGGAGCTCGAGACCCCGTGCGAGGCGACAAGAGATGCGAAAGGCCGAAAGGTTCCGAAGAAGACGGCGAGTCCTCATCGACCTCTCGGGCCTTTCCCTTACCCTTGCTTTCGCGCTTGCTCTTCTTCCTGGGGAGAGGCGTACCGGCAGGAATGAGCAATGTCTCATCATCCGAATCTCCATGTATCAAGATAGCCCCACCAATGACAGGCTTCAAAAGGCCATGCTTGATTGTTCTACCGCCTTGACCAGATCGAAGGTCGCCGCGGTCCCCAGGGTTAGCTAGAGCCATGTCACGGCCGAGATCCAGCCCGGCCGTCTTAGCATTCTTCCCAGCTTGTACAGCCGGCATGAGATAATTCTTCTTCGCATTCTTCATCGTGGGGTTGGAACGACCTATGGCCGGTGGACTAAACTTACCTCCCTCGTCCCCCTCGGGGATCACAAACATGTCAGGGTCAGGCAGGCGGTGGTTCCGGTCGCGGTCAAGACCCTTCTCGAGATCGCGGGGGCCCCTCCTGAGGTTGTTGCTGAGTTCGAATTCGACACCACTTCTTTGGGGCCGGACGGTGGAGCGTACGGGCCTCGCGCACCGCAGTTTGTATGCCATGACGAGGAAGATCACGCCGAGGGCGACAGACGCGCTGATCGCTGCGCCAATCAGGGACCAATGGGTGGTTAGTGACACCATCGTGTGCGTAGTCGTTTTTTCCTTTCTTTGTTCTTTCGTTTTTCGTTTCTGTGTTTGCTATGAAAAGTCAGCAGCAGTTAGTTGTCGTTGTCTTCGCGTATGAGCTCAAGTGTGTCCAAACCTTGGAGAGGAGTAGTACCAGTCTTGTGCTAAAAATGAGACTCGAGCCGTAGGAAAACAAACCAGAAGGATGCTGTGTAAAGAGGAGGGGAAGTAATCCAAGTCGGAGACAGGACGGAAGGCAGTTAAATAGATTCCACCACTACAGGGGCCCAGGATCGATACAAAGGCATTGTTGGTGGCACGTCCTGTGCGCCAGCACAAAGACACCGTCTGCCAACAAAAGACTTCCAAAGAAGTCTATCGTCGTTGGTTGATAGACCAGTTTGCGCCATCAGACCTTGGTGAAAACCTGCTCTATTATCATGAACAAAGCCTTTGTCACTTGGAGGGGGACGGGGGGTGGTCCCTTGTTCCAAATCTACACGGCCGGCATCAGTTGAGAGCTGCGAGACCTTGTGGTTGGGCCATCTTCACTCATCCTGGACGAAACCCGATTCGTTTAGCATTCGTCAACTTACATGAGAGGAGAGCTGCGCATAACGGCTGGCGATACCTGCCGCGACATAGCAACAGTGGGTAAATGGATCACAGACCCCTCTCACCTGCCCATACGCACATAGTCACCGCAACAGCACACAACGCACTCTTGAAGGAACCATTGCAACCTCGACAGAACAAAGACTTGTATTAATCTACGCTCTTGAATATCAATAATGCCACGGGCCTTGCTCAAAGACGGCCACAATAACAGGTTGCGTAGAGCGGAGAGTTGTCATAGGATCATGACCGCTGCAGAAAACACCCACGCTCACCACTTCAAATCCCTTTCTCGAAGACCACCAAAATGACCAAGGGTGGAGAATGAAACCAATATCGATAGAATATGCGGAGTCAAATGAGGCCGTGTAAAGAGAAAGCCACTCATTGTCCGACAAAGGTGAAAGATGACTCAAAATATGCTTGGGGTCATGAAGCGGCCAGTGCGGTTCCCAACCATTGTGAACGTCCTCTTGGTAGCTTCCTGAGCTCATCACACAACATGGGCCAGATCATGATCCGGGTTGCTTCGAGGCGCTTCAACAGACAAAAGGCCTCGTGAATGGCTCACTTTAATCCGAGAAGCTTGTTGGCATAAGCGGTGTTCTTCTTGTACTCTTCAGTACTCCAACCCCTTTCATCCATGTCTTTCTGCAGTCTCTCAATTTCCTGTTGTGCGCGCTCGTCACGGTTATCTCGTACTACATTTCGCGGGAGAGAGAAAATCTCTCGGGCGAAATCCCAAATCCGCCGGAGGCGACGGAACTTCACACCTCCTCTCAAGCGCATCGATGCCGACTCGATGTCCTGGTCGTTCTCCTAGTCGACCTTCATTCGGTGCAGGAACACGAAGCCTTCTTCCCAATCCATCGCGGTAAGACGTTTCGCTTGATCGGCAGACTCCTCCTCGGTGTGCTTCAACATAACAGTGCCGCTATTTCTCCCGCGACGGTGACGGAACAGAGCCTTGAATGAATGCCGAATATCGAGGACAGAAAACCTTTGCAGACCGGGGATGAGGCCTCCTCGCAAGCCGCTGCCAGATACACCGTCAATATCGAATACTACTCCATCCTAAGGGTCGCTCTTCGCATTGGAGAGGGTCCTCTCCATTGGATTGGTGATGTTGTTGACCTGTGTCATCGGCATCTTCTTGTACTTGGACTGCTTCCGGAGTTTCTTGCGTGCCACCATGACAGGGACAGAACTCTTGGTCACAAGATAATTAGAGAAGGAACCAAGGATCACACTAAAATGGGTTGTTAGTTAGACGTACTTTTCGTCACTTGGGTTGCTGATTACTCACCCCTTCAGCGCACTCTGCCCGCGGCTGCCCACTACAACGAGAGTAGGACTGACAACATCAATGATCTCCAGAATCTGATGCTTCGGGTTCTTGCAGTGCAGAACTTCAACGATCACGCGGACCTGAAGCCTGGTCTTCCTGAGTAGTCTGGTCACCCTTTCGGTGATATCTCGAACTGCCTTGTGTCGGTCCTCCGCTGATTTCGATTTGGTTGGACCAAGTGCCAAATCTGAACTCTGGCCCGCCTTTTGCACCTCCAACACGCTGCCGCCAGGAGTGACGGGTGCTTTGCTGTTTGCGATCACGTTCAACGCAGCGCCTTGTTCTTTCATCGCCTTTGGATCGTCAGGCACTTGAGCACCGCCTCCTGGATTGATACCGACTTCCTCGTCGACGCAGGAAATGCATAGCATGGTATCACCATCTCGCAGTACCGTGCCAACGGCCCATTCCAGGGCATGAGTAGACTCGTCACTCAGATCGGTAGCAACGATGTACTTGCGGAGGGGTCGCTGCTCTTCCTTCGCATCCTGCACGACTTTGCGCCAGTCTCCACGGTAAATGATGCGAAGAGCCCGAGCGGCATTTGGCGTGTCCTTGATGGCAGTTTGAGAGAAGGAGAGTTTCTGTGCCCGCCTGATATCCGTAAGATCGGCTTCCGTGTCGCTGTCCACGGGTGTTCTAGTGCCTGAGGGTGGGCCATCGTCAAAACTGGTGGCGGGATGCACTCCAGTTTGTCTCGACTGCTTGAGTCTCTCGCCCGAAGGGCCAGTATGCTTGACTTCGGGTTCATCCAGCAGTGAGCGGTACTGGTATTTTGCTTGCGGGTTCTTCTTCGAAACTTCGATGCCTGTTATAATTGTCAGAACATAGGATTGTGTGATTGGGTGCCCATCCTGATTGTAGGAGATAAAATCGCATGCGATGATGTGGGCATGCTCCTCGTACCACCTAGGGGACCCTTTTCGTCAAGGGAAGGGTTTGGTGTCCTCGCATCCGGGTCGAGAAAGGACAAGGATCCCCTCGACAGTGCCGAAGACGTGATGGGGCTCTGGGTCAAGAAAAACATGATACGTGACTCGAGTAGAAAGGGATGGGTGGGTTGTGGTTTTCTCAATGACAAATACTGGCGATAGCAGAAAAAGGATATGTGATGTGTGTTTAGAGTCCCAGTGAATATGATGTGAAGTGCTACTCTTCTTCACCCAAAAAAGAATGCGTTTGTGATGTTGTGTTTGTGCTGTTCGTTCCGGAGGTAAAAGAAGGGGAAAGAAATGTTTTGACTTACGCTCTTCCTCAGCAGCCGCCAACAAGCTCAGCGCTTTCCTAGCAGCGTTGGTGTTCGGTCCTCCCTTCTTATCAGAGTCGGCTGCCAGCCCCTCGAAGCTTCTAGCTGCCTTGCGACCACGCTCTCCTTCCTCTGTAGACGAGTAACCATCGTCGCTGCTGTCCTCGAGCAGGTCATCGCCATCGGGACTGAGATAGTCCTTAGTCAGCCTTCCACCACCGGGATGGTCATCGGTCTTCTTCCTGCGCCCGATTTCTGCCAGAGCCCCACCCGATCGAAGGAGGTTTGCGTCGGAAAGTCGCCTGTACGCATTGCTCATGTCCAGGCCGTATGTCTCCTCCACAACGGCCCTAGCAGCTGGGCTGAGGTGCCTGCCGCCGGCCAATAAGTGAGCTGCTGGTGAGCTAGATCGCATAGCCAGGCGGTTGTGTGGAGACCTCGACTTGCTGCCGAGACGCAGGGCAGGTGCAGTGTTGGAATTGCGGCCTCTGTCACCAGGAAGGGGTATCCTGCTGACATCATTGCCACGCACAAGGTGAGCCATGGAGGAAGACGGCTGGGCGCTCTTCTTGTTGCCCATGGAGACTCTCTTTGGCATTGCGTGTCCAGTGTTGGCCGTGATGATGTCGGAGAATTGGTACTCGGAGGTAAGGTCTCGGATGGCCTCTGATCGTGGGCCAAAGCCGACAGGTCGTGCGGCTGCGTCAGACATGTGCCTAGGGTGTGAGGAATTGGAAGCGTGGGCGAGCTTGCTGTGTGACAGCACAGGGGAAGAGGGTGTACTGAAGACCTGTTTGTTCGCATATCCAGAGGATGAAGAGCTATCCATGTCGAGCATGCTCCTGACGGGAATGCTACTGACGTTCAGATTGCTTTTGGATGGGCCTGGTCGTGGGGGGCCTTGTCAGTAACCTTGAGACACAACGAGAACCCATGCGAGATGGATAGTATTCACCTATGTCAAGCATGCTCCTCACGGGCGAGCGAGCAGTGTATGGGGATGGGGACCGGGCGCCACTGAGTGCGCCGGGTCGGCTCCTCGCCGCGATGAGTGCCTCGACCTCTATTCTCTCCTCCTCCAAGGCAGCCTCCAGAGACATGGTCTTGTTTGGTGGTCGCGACATTTTCGATTGGGTTATGGTGTGGTTTGACCTGGTATAATGGGTGGGTTGGCGGCGATAATCGACCAAGAATTATAGACGGATTGACTGTCGTATCCTGTTGAAGGAGGATGTTATGACAGAAAGCCACCAAAGAGAACCCGATAAGTGTCGACCCAGGTGTTTATGTTCGCGTCGTAGAAACCACAGGAATTCTAGGGAATGAAAGATGTAGTAGTTGATTTCGAGGAAGCCAAACGAGGCGTCTAGCGTGGGATTATGGTTGGTCGTTCGGTGTGGATGTTGAGGTCAGAGGGGAGAATGAACAGCATCGTGTGTCGGCAGGCAGGCAGAGTAAGTAAATGGGACGGGAAGTCGGTTGCGACTCGCGAGAGATTTCAGATCATGGCTTCGCCGGACTGGGTCTGGGGTGCTTGCTACCGCTGCTACTGTCCTCCACTCACTGCCAAGAAGATTTGCCGTAATTTTTTATGTAGGTGGGAGATGCCAGGCGGGGAACACTGGGTGAGGCTTGATAGTTGCCAAGTCCTAGGCGAAGTCTTCGATCGACAGAAAGGAGGGGGAGCTTCTGTGGTGACTTTCTGTGGTGCCCTTTTTGTCTTGCCTTGTCTTCCCAGTCAGTCCAGTCAGCCCAGTCTTGTCGGATTGTGGGTGCGTGTGGGTTCTAAGGTTGGGGTGATGTAACAGTAAAGTAGGTTTTGTATCGACGTTAGCTTACTTTAGGTATTGATTTTCTGCTGCCAGTCTGCGACAATTTTTTTTCGTTTTCAATCGGCGGGCGGCGGTGAGGAGGTCAGAAGATTGAAAAGGTGTCTTGGCCGGGGAATGTCGATGTCAACCGCCGATGGAGGAGGAGGCTCTTGTTTGTCAGTCCCGTGTCTGATGACATCTGGAGGTTGTTAGTTGACGGCGGTGGAATTTAGGTAACCCCAAGGATGGGCCGGGCTGACGCGGGCGCTAGACTATGACTGGCTATCGCAGCAAGTGCCAGTGCCAGGCTGGTTTGGTTGTGGCAGCTTGGTTTCCCAGGGTTCCGTATCTATTCTGTACCTACTCCGCTTGGGCACCGTTAGAAGTGCTAGTACGGGAACGGACCTGACGGATTAGACGAGATTCATACAAGGTCGATCAGAATATTCCTGGTATCTTTTTCAGTACGCTAGTATACGTTCTATAAAAATTCATTGCAATAGTGCCAGCTTTAAGTACATATAGGTGTTGCATAGAAGTTCGATTAAGTATTGCCCTGTTGCTATTGGAACCTTGGAAGTACCTCCAGTACTACATACTACCTAGGTACATAGTAGTGTATGGATCCGTACAAGGCGACGTGGAAATACATGATGCTGGGGCACCTAAGCTCTGGGCCTCAGGGCCTCTAAAGCTCCAGTTCTCCCCACACGTCAGCCCGAACCCCCGCTATCTTGATGCTGTACATGGCTCCACGGCCGCTATCATCCCTGGCCTTTCAGGGTCTAGGCTCTAGGAACACCCGCTCACGCCGCTCCTCTCCACCAGGGAAAGCTATACCCAGGCAGGACGACATCAGTTCCAGCTTCACTTCGCCTCACTCGCCAGACACAACAGATAACACAAAGTCTAAGGCAACTCGATAAATAAACCACTGGGGATGAATGCAGCCTACAGATATGGAACACGGTCAAGCCGAAGCAGTAATTTCTACATGTAGCATGCATTCGATCGTTTTTGAGCGACTCAACCTCAAACACGTAAGCCTTGGATATTCTTATGGACTCACTAGATATCTTACATGTGACATGTGATATACATACAATACAGTCCATTTCTCCCTCCACGGCTATCCGCCAAGACGCCATGATGCATGTGCACGCGACCAATCCCTCGATCCACGTTTCCATTCCAGTGTCCGCAAAGGCATCAGAACTACGTGCGGATGTCGTTCCCCAGCAAATTTTACAGCTTGCCCTCCCAAGCTGCTCCAACAAATCATGCCAGTACCGAATAGCCGTAAGAGGGACACCGCCGTAGACCTAGCGGTTGGGGCCTTCCTCTCAAAGTCGCAAGATGCGACCAGACAGACACCCAGGACCAGCACATCCCTCTCAACAAAGAGACGACGAACCATCCTCTTAGACCACCTTCCTCTTCAACAGCGCGGGCGAGTTCAGGTTCGCTCTCACACTGGTGCCCAGCTTGTGCAGCTGGTTCCTCTTGTCCCACACGCTACTCTTGCCCTCGATGACCGAGACAATCTCCTCGCCGATCCTGTGCGCCAGCATCTTCTTTCCGGAGCCCATGGACGGCCTCTTGTTGACCGCGTCCATGATCCACATGAAGGCCGTCCGCCGCCTCGCCCGCCGCGAGATGGGCACCGGCACCTCGAGCGCCTTGCCACCACCGGCCAGGCCCGTGAAGCCCCGGATCCGTATCAGCGGCGCCACCGAGTCGAGCGCGAGCATCAGGTACAGGTTCGGGTTGAGGGGGAGGTGCTCCGGCGGTGGGGACCCGGGGAGGAGGGGCCGCTGGGGGTTAATCCGGGGCGCGGGCGAGGTTCGGAGGTAGTTGAGGATCATGGCCATGTCCTGTACGACGGGGAGGGGGGCTTGGTTAGCTATTTCTGTAGATCCTGCCGGGTAACACACACACACTCGGTTGCCCCTTGTGTATATATCCCTCCTTTCAAAGCGAGCATGCGGGCGGCTTGGGCGGAACTTACTGTCTGTGCCTTGCTCAGCTTGCCGTCGCGCATGAGCAACCTCGTGAGCTGATCTATACCCTCGTCGTATCGGTGCTTCATGTGGAACTGGGTCTCGTGGAGCTTTCCCTGCGGTATTTCTGGCTCCTCAAACTTGAGACCCGTGAACTTCTTGTCGAATGGGTTGATGCCGTTCGCGGTGAGCTCCAGCTGCATGCGGGCCTCCTCGTTCGGCGTCAGGGTTCGCATCTTCACATCCTCCTCCCTGATCTCTCCCTCCTCTGAAGCACCCAGTGGCCTATCCATAGGTGGGGGTATGTTGCCTGCATTGAAACCGGGGATCGTGCCTCCGACGGCGCCGGGGATGTTGGGGATGTTGGGAGGGGGTGGTCTTGCGCCGTCCGTCAGTTGTCTCGCGGAGGCGGCAACACGAGAGAGTTGGGATTGTGCTTGTGGTCGTAGTCGGACGGACAAGGAGCGGCATGCGCCCCATATACTTGAGCTTGGAGGCATCTTGTCGTTTAATCTGGAGGTTGGATTGCTAACCGAAAAGCAACCGTGAACCCATCAGATCGCAACTGTAATTGATGAAGGTCGACAATTCGTAAATTTTGCTTGCCTGCCGCGACTATGTGGCCCGTGCACTCACCTTACCTACTTGCTGCTTGCCTTGAGTTGCCGTATTCAGGGATCTTCCCATTTGGAACTAAATGCTGTTAGTATCAAACCCGAATTGATTCCCTCAAAACTCCATCTTGCTTCGACGATGACGATGAGGACTGCGTTTATTACATCTAGAAAACTCACTTGTACTTTGTCTTTAATTTATTTCTTCTCTTCAAGGTTAACCCATAACCAAAACTCCAATATCAGCAGTCTGTTGTCTCACTCACACAGTGAAATATATCCCGTAGCGCACGAATTGATCGCAAGACGTGGGTCGACCCGGAGAATAAATAATACACAATAGTAAAATACGATCTCATCACTCACAAGAGAACCCCAGCTTTCAACCCGGCCGGACTCTACCGGCCACCAGCACATCATCGGGGACGAATTCCTTGCATCTTCCATGGGACTTTCGGGGACCTCCATTGGAACCCCCCCCATTCCCTTTCCCATTTGATCCGCTCTCAGGGCTGTCGAGTATCATCAGGACCAAACGCTCCCTTCAATTCACCTTCTCCTTTCAAGGCTTGAATCCACTCCTGTCATCGAAACCCCACGACACACACACCAGACACACGATGTGTCCTTCCTCTCTGTCTCTCTTCCACTCCCCCCCTCCTCCCCCATCTCCGTTCCTCCACGTGGGAATGGGTGGGAAACACCCGGACCGTTGAGGGATTGCGGGACAAGACCCCGGCACGTGTGTGTTCAAGCCTCACTTCTGTACTTGTGACATGACGACCGAGGTCCTCGACCTCCCTGATTGACAATGGATCGTCGCCGGTTGTGATCACAGGAAATGAGAAAAGAAACCGGAGGGGGGGATGGCATGTCTGAACCTTCCTCTCTCCTTCGTGCCCGACATCATCATCACCATCATCAAAGGGATGACGCCCTGCTGCTCGCTGTGCTCGAGCAACAATACCCGAGCCCGAAAGATACATTGTCCGGCGACTTCATGACTTCCCATGACTCGACGCATGTACGGTATACACAAGTACATTAAGAGACATCATCTTTGAGACAGGGGGGGGGAGGGAGAGGAACCCTCGGTTCTCTTTGAAGTACCCTGCCAGTGCATGGCCACAAGGGGGTATCATTGGACTTTTCTGACAGAAACCTAGAATCCTCCGACGCAGAATACATATGTACTTACATGACCAGCCCTGAAAGGACCTGCATGCCGCAATCTGCACTTAAACAGCCAGGTGGTCGCAGGTCATTGACCGGAACGTCCCTCACACGCATCCGGACACCCACCACCAGCTTTGAAACCTACCCAAACAATGGTACGTACCAGACAGGAAAAAGGTTGATGACTTCACTTCACTCCCCCGCCATGCAGAAAGAGGAAGCGATCTAGAATCCATCCATCCCCCTTCAAGACAAACCCCACGGGTTAACTGGATGGGGGAGGTACCCGTACACGAGGGCACAACACGCTACGGATCATCCATGATCGCGGAAGCTCACAAGCTTCAACGCCTATCCCCGGTGCTTGACCCCGGCCGCTGAAGCCTATTCTCACGGATCCCTAATTGCATGGTAAGCCTCATGTACTCTTGCTTTTCCTTCTCTGTCGGTGAGTGAGTGTTTGAGATATCTATCACATGAGAGGAAGGAAGTTGCGGTGGGAGGGTTGTATGTGAATGATGCATCTGTATCAATTAATCATGAGACTGTCCTTTCCATGTAACGAAACCTTTCTACCTGGAGATGCTGCTTGTTGGTGCCAAGGAAAAGAAGGAAAACGTGCGCCCAAACCAATTCCCGACATGAACCTTTCTTTGCTGTACTGTTGTCCCCAATCTGTTGAAGCCTTGATCTCTTACTTTCCCCTCCCAGTCCCATGCCCAGTAAGTAGGATGTTCGGAAATACCGTCTCCCAACAAGCAAAGCCGTAAATATCGACCCATCTAAGACCCTCCGATCCTCCCATCATCCGGTCCCCCCCCCCCTGAAGCTTTTGGTTTGCGCCCGGTCAAATCTCATTTACCCATACAGGAAGGAAAGAAAAAAGTAACAAGTCGCCCGCAATGACCCCCATTGTTCCCTCACAGAAATTTTCCCTCACTTTGTCTCCTCCCGGCCGCCTCCCTCCGACATCCCCGGGGTTGAGGAACCTATTGTCTTCCCAAACAGGAAAAAGAAAAGAAGAAGAAAAGAAAAACGAAAAGAGAAAAAGCAAGACCGAAGCTATCTCGTCGACCCTGTCATGGAAAGTCCCGGCGTGTGTGGAACCCCCGGGATGTGACATCTTGTGTAACCAAGAAAAGAAGCATTTCCTGGGCGTGTTCGACGGCAGTTGAGGTCGATCAATGCATAGATTAGGGATGCAGGTAGGGTGAGAAAAGAGCATTCGAGAAGGTACGCCGAAACAAACAAACAAACAAACAAACAAACAACAAAACACACAAACATCAACAACCGACAACCACCACCCCCCGGTGAGCTTTGCCATGTTATCCCATGCCGTGTGGCTCCGCCCCGTTTCTTCTTCCCCGTCCGTCCCCTTGCCTTTTAGTTGCCCAACTCCAAGATTGACAGAGAATGATAAGTATCCCGGTTTGATAGTATCGAATGTGGTACATGCAGGTTGTACATAAACGAATGGAGGGCTTGTGGGAAAGGGGGGGCGCGTGAGATGCGCTATGAAACCGGGGCAAGGTCGGGCAGTAATACAGCTGAGAACAGGTGAAGGAAATCAACCCTGCCAGATAGATGTGCTGGACGACAAAAAGACAGATGGAAAAGGGGAAGCATGCACATGCCGTGCGGTCCGCCACGCGTCGTCGACCTCCTGTGCTTGTCCATGTGTCCCTCTGTGGCTTGTCACAAGGAGATGACGATGTCTGTCGGAGGTAGATTCGCATGCCTCAAAAATTCCAACGGGGCATCGTGAGATGGGAGGGGGGACCCGGCGAGCCACACTGCTGGGGAGGGAGTCCCTTACCATCCACCCCCGTGCCGGTGTCCCCTCGACGGTGAAGACGCTGCTGACGCCGTATACACCCACGACAGGGCCACCTCGGCGGCGTCCTCCTTGGCGTTGTTAAGGTTCTTGCCGTCGTACCAGAACCTGGCCTGGTGGACCGTGCCGTTGACTGTCACTCGGCTCGACCAGGCTGTGCGACCACCTGTTGCTCGTCAGTCAGTCAAGTCGTTCCTGTGTGGCCTCGCACAAGAATTCCCCCCGGGAAGGGTTGAAATGCCGAAGAATGTCCTACCTCTTCTATCAGAGACGATCTGAAACGTTGGTGTGGCTATCTGGTACTCCCGGCACGCATCTATCCAGTGCATTAGTGACCGTCTCACATTTTCTTGATGAGAAAGAAAGGAGATGGCTAGAAATAATGGTTACCTTCAAGCTTGTCTTGCCAGGCAGTGCTCTCACCCACACTGCTGCCGCTGTGACGAGAGCTGCTGTGTCGAGAGGAAGACATGATGTCGTGTCTTGATGTAGGCTGTTCAGGGTACAGTGATGATGCTGCGATGGTGCGGTACTAAAGTTCCGAAGGACACGAAAATGATTATAACTTGTCGTGAGCAGACTCTGAGTTTTGTGGGCTAGATCAACGACCGAGACTGTAACGCAAGAGAAATGTGATATTGGCAGAGACAATATCGACCTTGAAAAAAGAGGGGGCAGTCGATGCTCGTCTTATACTCGAGCGACAGAGCTGGCAACACAGCAAGGAGGTTAACGACAGAGCGTGGCGTGGCAGAAACAATGAATAGAATAACCGTTGGGTATCTTCTCAGCCTCAGATAGATTCTATGTGTTGATTTGTTTGCACGAAACGTTGCAGGTAGACGGCGGACAGCAAGGAGAATAATTGGGCCTCGAGCGGGCGAGTGCATCGCCTGGCCGTCTTCGCGGGACGAAGCCGGTATTTGACACGCAGTCAACCTAGACCCCAGTAAGAGCAGAAGTGACAAGCAGCTTCCGGCCTTTTCTGCTGTCCCCTGGGTAATGACAGATAAGGTCCTCGTTTCTTTTCTGGTGTGTCAAGTGGTTTCCCTGGCTGTCAAAAGTATATATAAAATGGCTGGCACAAGTACATAGGGCCCTCCCCTATCCGCAAGTACCGCGGCGGACCACAGCAGCTTTTCCCCATTAGGAGAAACAACAACACCTCATCGCCGGGAACCGAAGCCTGGCAAGGAAAGGCTTGGAGCCACCAAGATAATTGAAAATGGTACATAAGAGTACAAATGATAACAGGCAAGTTTCTAGTCTCGAGCTTGTTTTTCCTTGTGTCTTGTATGAAGCAGGCGCGGTCGACTGGACCAGGCAGGTGGAATTATCAAAGGTTGTCAAAAGCAATGTGAGGGGTGAGGGAGGGCCGCAGCATCATCAGTGCAGGTGAGCTTGGCTATCGTGGATCCATACGGGACTGCATTTCTTGCTCCTTCAGCTCCATCAAGGAAGATGAGGTGCAGCTGACGGCCAGGACGGCTCGTGGAGATACACGCAGCCAGCGTTAGGCTCAGATCTTGTGCTATCCTAGATACGCCTGAAAGCAGGCGTACTGGGAGTCTGAGGATGCCAACATGCTGTGGGCAATCATGCAGCCATGGAGACTTCAGGCGGGTGTGGCACCTGCATGCAGCAGTCGAGGGGATGCACGCACAACCAACCCGGTTTGTATATACTCACCATAATGCAAGCCCCCAGACATAATCGGGGTTCGGGCTGCTCTTCATCCCACACTGGACACCCCCCC
>LKEA01000016.1:239209-254068 GCA_003795315.1 Cytospora schulzeri | reverse complement strand
TAAGCTTGTCTGATCGAAGAACTATTGCCGATTACATCTTTGGATCTGGAGCACAACCCTCGACTCCTTTGGTATTTTGCTTCTCGGCAAGCTGCCGGATTGCTCGCTTCTGATGGCTATCGTCGTTTCTCAGGTGATGGTTCGATTGTTTGCTTTTCTTAGCGGTCCTGCATTGCAATGTCTGGATCCATCCGTATGTTTGACGACATCAGGAGTCATCTTCGTAGCGTCCCAGACCTCCGGGCCAAAATGATGACAACAGGACGAGACAAACGAGCCCGCGCCTGCGAGCCCAAATCGGTCGGCTTGTATCATGTCAGGCACGGCAAGCCCCAATGCCACCCTCCCCCGAGTACTGTACCCGGCAGATTTCATTGGTTATATCCCTGCTTGGAGGGCATATTGACACCTGAACATATGCAGGTGCGATTTATCAGGAAGTTGGTCTGCTTAACATGTGAATTGTTCAAAGTTGTTCCGCTGACATGCCATGGTCACCAACACCCATGGAGCCGGGGACTGAACAACGAGGATAGCTGAAGATGAGCTGGCCCCATCGTGATCGAAAATTGTGTTGCACCGAATCCAACGAGCAAGGTGCAGTTGCAGGGCTGGTTTGCGACGAATGCAGAGCTAGGTGAGCACTACTCCAGTGTCCGCAAATGAGGCTTCCGGTCCAGACCGCGGAAGCACGTAAATGCATGAATTAGATCGGTCAGCGAAGCCAGCGTGTGCGAGTTCGTCACTCGAGCTGTGAACTAAATATTTAGCGTCATATAGAAGCCGTTGCTTCTTGTGACTCTGGAAGCGTAATGAAGTCATGGTGGATTGGCGAGGTGTCGTCGAGCTAGGCATCAACCTGTCTAGAGGCTGGAGTGGCCGAACATGCAGGGCTGGCTGGCAGAAGCTCGTCTTTGGAATTGCTTCTTGCCGGTTTGCTAGTATCGTCTTTTGGCGTATTCTTGATCACGGCCGAAGCGGTGTAGCCACGATCTGCCTTCACCTCGAGCCCATGTAGGACAAGACGGGGCTACACGCAAGAATAGCGCGAAGGCAAGCATTTTTGTCGCCGCAAGCTGTTCCGCATATGGTTGGGTACGCCGTTCAACACAAGCGGGAGTCAAACCTCATTGATGCAGTTGGCCTTGCTTGTGACATTTGTCCGATGCTTCTCGACGTCCGCGCCTAGAGCATGCAGTCCAGCGTGCGCGGACTGAACTGCGTATTCACAGACGCCTGTTCCGTATGATCTTCCTAATCTCATCTTGCTGTGAATCAACGGCTTCAGAAGGAGGTTATAGCTGGCGGTTGTTGAGACATGTGTCAATTGACATGCGGCTCTTCAAGCTTCCCATAGGCTCTTTCTGCAATAAGGACAGGGAAGAAGCTTCGGTCAGGAGAAGCAACGCTGTCTCACCAAAAAGGTGTTCATTCCCAGGGTCATTATGGTTATGCGGGAAGGGAAGTGAATGCCGTGCCCAATCGGTTCGCTCTGAGCCCATGACACCGAAGTCGAGGATCCCGATCCGGCATACCGCTCACAAATGATTCACAGCTAGGGTAGCTGGGTAGCTGGGGTGGGCGGTGAGACATTGGCATATGTCGTGGTTGCATCCAACGCTTTTCCCCGAGTCCTGAAATGCTGTGTTACTCGTCTCACGCATGCACAACTCTCGATGATGCCATGTATTGATTGTGGCCTCGAGCAGGCGAGATAAGCAACAATGAAACTGACAAAGTCAGTGATACTGGGCTCAGCAACAACGAAAATAAGTTAGATACGTGGGCCTGGGTGCAAGAAACGTGCCCATCATGGTGTTGCTGCGGCGTCATGGGGCTTATTGCAACGACAGCGTACATCACGGAACATGACTTGCAGAAGGGCCCCCATGCAGGCCGTACCTGCGGCGCCAAGAGACATCACAGAAGACGGGCACGCCACAGCCATTCGCCAAGGGATTTTTGACAGGCTGCCGCCCGCTGAGGCATGTAGCCAGCTCAAGCCGTCGTGGTCGACGATGCTAGACGGTCAGTGACTCTGTCGCAGTGAGGCGACAGACTGATAGGCTCTTCATCTCCTTCGGACCACTGCAGGCGGCCAACAGGCCCAGAGAATGTGTGAGAGAGCTTTCAACGTATCGTCTGGACTGATGCTTCGGAAGGGCGCATGGCCCATTCGTGTTGGGCCGGCGGAAGTGGCTATGTTCGTGGGGGCATTTCGACATTGACGAAGGCTGTTTGTAAGGCGATAGATGCAGAGAGGCCCAGCGAAGGGACTGATACCCGCGTGGAACAACGCACAGGAAGAAGAGCCTGGACCAGAATGACGTTGAGGCGTTCAACGTGTCACCGCATGGCATCGTAGTGTCGAGATGGGCAGTGTCGAGCACGAAACGGGGACTTTTGTGGCTTGCTCATGGCGAACAAGGTAAGAAGGTAGCTTTCGCCTACCTGTTTTGACCTCGAGGTATGTGAAGAAGAATTGCCCTGACTGGGATGAACACTAGTCAAGGATTTGAGGACAGAAGAATGTCAATATGTGACGTGGCAGGCGTGGTCACTCGAAGTTCTTGTGTTATGGAAGAAACTACAGGACATTGGTTGCAACAGACCCAGTCTGCTAAAGTCATGGCTGCAGCACAAATACCCTGAAACCCTGAAGGGATACAGGGCTGTAACCCTTCAAACCCTGAGACCCTCCGGGGTACTGTAACAACCTGGAATCGAACCATACTAAACTACCTAGGTACCTAGGTACCCAAGTACTTGCTACCAAAAAGTCCTGTCACGACGAGCGTCTCCCCATCTTCACAATATCGTGGATCCAGTCATGCGTGCTGTCGAGGACATGCCTCCCTGATTGATTGACCACCTGAATGAGTGAAAGACTGACGAAACAGACAGAGACGTGACATAATGTCCTTTAGTATTGTTCCTATGTCCTAAGTTGCACCCATTTGCTTGTTCACCTTTCCGACTCGAAATGACTGGATGAGCAGGCCCCACGCTATTGTCGACATGTTTCCGCCCGGCGGCTGAATTCAGCTCAGAGATCATCAATCTGCAGCTACTCCTTCTCCTCCGCCGCCTGCCTGGTCTCTTTGAGCAGGTACTTTGGGGCACCGTAAATCTCCTCAGACTCCCTAGCACCGACGCTGTCCCTCTCCTCGATGACCTTCAGGCCACCAACGGAGTACGTGTATCCGCCGCCGGTGTACTGCTCCTCACGCTTCTCCTCCGCAGCGTCGCTTTCGTCCTTCTTCTCGATGACCTTCAAGCCACCAACGGAGTACGTGTATCCACCACCGGTGTACTGCTCCTCACGCTTCTCCTCAGAGCCCGCGTTGTCCCTCTCCCCGATTGCCCGGAGGACACCAAGAGAGTAAAGTTCCGAGCTTGGAGAGTACAGCTCGTCACGCTTCTCCTCCGCAGCGCCGGTGCCGTCCTTCTTCTCGATGACCTTCAAGACACCAACGGAGTACGTGTCTTCGCGAGCGGGGGCGTACAGATCCTCACGCTTGTCCTTGGGTCCGGTAATGCTCAGGGTCTGCTTCGTGTAGATGTCTTCACCGCGTTTGGCCTGCGGTCCGTGAGCTCATTTACTTTGCCACGCAGGGTGATACAAAGAGAGAGATAGGAAGTAGGCGGGGAAGGGGGATGATGGTTTTTCCCGGGAGAGGGCACCTAGCACTTACATCCACAGGTGCTGCGACCGCGAGGGAGGAAAGGATAGCGACGGAGGCCGCAAGGAAGCTGAGGGTCTTCATCGTGAGCGAAACTGGGTTTCGGGCAGGATAGCTATGGCGGGTGATTGCGTTGTGTCTGGGGTTCCGGTATAGGCAACAGTGCTCGATTTACCGAAGTCTTCTGCCCGGTCTCCCATCGTACGCATGGCCGGTTTATATACCCGCAGGCCTATATGTCCATGATATCGACATATGAAGTTCCCTAGTCTACCTGACAATGCCCTTCCACATATCCTCCAACGTCATCGACATGGGCTATAGTATGCAGCTATCTTGGTGGCTTGGAAACACTGAGCTCAAAGCCATCTATCTTATCATTGTTTAGTCTTGTTCCGGAAGGTCCAGAGTGAAGCAATCGCGATCATCAGTAAACGCGCCTCTTTGAGTGGATTTCTATCTTTACGTGGCGTTTATCTTGTGATCCTTCTCCTGTATGATAATGCCTTGCAGGGTTATTCCAAGGTTGTGAATATAAACGAGCATACAGAGTTGCCCAATAAGGAGTGTGGCGGTCAATAAATGGCCCTGGATGGACTGCATGAAGTGATGAATTGTTGAGCCTGAAGGATTTACTAGTCAGCACTATTGTATGTTGCGACGATTAGTCTGCATTCCCTCATCGACGACATCGTAGATCAGAACATATTCCCATCAATCAAGAGTGCAAACACTAGCTACCGGTGGAGGCGACTTGCATGTTGCAAATATGGGACTTACTCGATCCGGGCATAAGTTTCGGAACAGCCACGACCACGATAGACAGTATTAAATTAAGAAACCTTGCATCATTCATGTGCCAGTATCAGGAGTCTCCTCGCTCCAGAGGATTCTCCTTGCTGAATCCGCTCGATTCAGTCTATCATCATTCCTCATACTTGTTGTCCATACTTGCCGGGCTTCGAAGATGGACGCGAGATATCACCACTTGGGGAAGTCATCGTCAGAGGACGGAGACGACGAGAAGCAATCATTCTTGGGCCGTTATGAAGGTAAACGTTCTCTCTGGACGAGGCCCAGCAGAACAGCCATTGCCTTGTCTGTTCTCAATTTCCTCGTCCTCCTGACCTCGGCGATGTTGTTCATCACATCGTGGCGCCCATGGGAGCCCTCCACTTTCAATCCAGAACTCCGTCGAGTTTCAACATATAGTAAGTGATGCCTCACCGAAGTGTTCATCTTGTCAACATTGTACACTGATACCTACCAAGGCCCAATCCATGATCGTATCGACCTTGAGATGCACCCCATCCAAGTAAACGGCTCGCTCTTCATGCCTTCGGAGCCCTCCATCGCCAGGGCGATGCCCAACAATGCAAGTGACGAGATATGGGATGATATCGAGCTCACTCGCGTCTTTCCCGTCACCAAGGATGAAATCATCAAGATGGGAAAGGATCCCAGCACGGTCGCCAAGCTCACGAACGAGCTCTGGGGCCTTGGTGAAGATGCCTACGCGACGACGTTCGACTTGTATCACCAATTACACTGCTTGAACACCTTCAGGCAGATTGCGTATGGGAAACACTATGATATGGGGATGGGCAAAGCCGATGGCGAGCCGTCGATCAGGGAGATACACATCAACCACTGTGCCGACATCTTGTACCAGGCTCTCGCGTGCAGTGGCAATGTGAATCTTATCACCATGCATTGGGTTGAGACACAGACGTATCCATTTCCCGATATGTGAGTTCTGCAATTAGTCGACTTGCCATAAAATCCTTTGCATACTAACACGCAAGTCTCAGGTCAGTCAACAGGCAATGCATCAACTTCGACAAGTTGACTCAATGGCGGAAGGATAACACGGTCGATATGGACCATTACATAGAAGTAATGAAAAAGCCCAAAGGAGTCAAGGAGGCGCCAGTTCCGGCCGAATATTGGAAGCTTCATCCCGATGAGCTGAAGCACTTCCCAACTCACCCCCAAGGAGAACCAGTCGGATGAAGGCAATGCAATTCAACACGATGGATATAACATATAAGCGAGTATTGCTCTTATCTCCTTTTTGATCTCGTGGGTCACCGGCAGTGCACAAAGTCGGAATCAGACACAATTGAGATGAAGGGGATGGGTTATGTCGAGGGGGGGGGGGCCGGGAATATCTGGACAGGTAGACCCTAACCCTTGTGTACAGTTAGAGGAGGGGCTGGCTTACATACGGGGCTGCATCCTGTCCGAAGTCCGAGGTCAAGCTTGGCTCTGTGCTCCAGAACCTGTATATTCGAGGGATGCTGTGTAATTAAACTTTAGAATACAACGAGAAATAATGTCATTTGAAGACACCTACATATAAGTGTAGCTATGTATAATCAAACAAGTCGTCTTGTTTGAGTTGCCGGCACTTTCAGCTGTCAGATGTTAAAAACGGGACGGGGACCAAGTATTCTCCATCTTCCCCAGATTCCGAGCCGTCTTCAGGGGTCTGTTGAGCAAGGGGCAACCTTGGGCCTCGGGGGAACAGCTGCTTGTCCCTGTCACAGTACAGTGTAATCCCCCACAATTGAACCTCGGTTGAATTCAACGTCAAGTGACCTTCCCCGAGACGTCAACGTCTTCCAGAAACACCAGCGTCGAACTTCCTTCCATCATTCACGAATAGACTTCGCGACCTTTGGTTTTAGATTTGTTCAGATTGGTGCACTTGTTTGACCCTCTTTTTTCTCTCAAGACTCGAAGCAAACCTCAGATCCCGTCGTCGTGTCCTCTTCTGTCCTTCCTCTTGATCTCTTTGGGTTGGCTCTCGCGGATCAACACACACACACACACACAAAGTGACCGCAAACATGACGTGGAATACAGAGCTCACTCGCCGATTAGGCATCAAGGGTAAGTGGTGGCCAGTCAATTCAGAACCTGCTGCAAGGCCCACTTGGAACACTCGCAAATGAGTCTTAAGTGCTTCCAAATATGCATGACTGACATCCGCTTTAGTTCCCGTCGTGCAGGGAGGCATGATGGTATGTGTCCCGGACCTGCCTCACCACACCGCATCCCCAGTAGCAGGATCCCAACCACCACCACGCAGATTCCCAGCACCTAAATGACTGATAATCACCCCTATACTATAGTACGTCGGATACGCAGAATTAGCCAGCGCCGTCTCCAACGCCGGCGGCCTGGGCATCATCACGGGGCTCCTCTTCCCCACGCCCGCCGACCTGCGCAAGGAGATCCAGCGTTGCCGGACCATGACCAAGAACCCCTTCGGCGTCAACATCACCTTACTCCCCTCCATCAACCCGCCCGACTACGGCGCCTACGCCCAGGCCATCATCGACGAGGGCATCAACATCGTCGAGACGGCCGGCAACAGCCCCGGCCCCGTCATCAGGAAGCTCAAGGAGGCCGGGTGTATCGTGTTGCACAAGTGCACCACCATCCGCCACGCGCAGAGCGCCGTGAAGCTGGGGGTTGATTTCTTGAGTATCGACGGGTTCGAGTGTGCTGGGTAAGTTTTGCACCCCGCCCCAACCGCCACTATCACCATCACCCTCGAAGGACGAGAGACGTGAAGAAAGAGAGAGGGAGGAAGAAGGGACGAATATCATGCTTCTGCTCCCGTGATTAGGCGGGCTGCGTGCGTGGTGCATGGTGCATGGTGCATGCTCCCTTCGGTCCTTCTCGTACCGACGGGAGGGAGGGAGTGCATGTTGTGCGAGCCACGGCGAGCAACCTCTTGCTCTGCAGTGAGACAAAAGCCTGTTCAGACTCACAGCCGGTGAGACCTGCTCATGCTCGCACCAATGTCCTTCCTGCAGCCAGAATCATGCACGCATCCGGATCCGGGAAAAAGCTTCTCCCCTCCCCTCATCTGACCTTCTCTTCTCCACAACTTGATACCATCCCGAAGTGAACACCATTTTACCCCCACATACCCACCACAACACCCAGACTAACCATCCCACCCTTCCCAACCAACCAGCCACGTAGGAGAATCCGACATAACAAACTTCATCCTCCTCTCCCGCGCCCGCCAGTCCCTCAAAGTCCCCTTCATCGCCTCGGGCGGCTTCGCCGACGGCCAGGGGCTCGCCGCCGCCCTGTGCCTCGGCGCCAGCGGCATCAACATGGGCACGCGCTTCATGTGCACGGTCGAGGCGCCCATCCACCACAACATCAAGGAGCAGATCGTGCGGGCCGACGAGACGGACACGGCGCTCGTGCTGCGGCGGTGGAAGAACACGACCCGCCTGTACCGCAACAAGGTCACCGAGGAGGCCCTGCGCGTCGAGAGGGAGAGCAAGACGGGCGAGTTTGCCGAGATCGCGCCGTTTGTGAGCGGGCAGAGGGGGAAGCAGGTCTTTATCAATGGGGATCCGGACTATGGTGTAAGTGCCCTTTCAGAACAGGACCCTGAATTTGTCAGGTGGCAACGAGATGAGACATGTGTGTTAACGTGTGACCAGGTCTGGACTGCTGGCCAGGTCATCGGCCTGATCCACGACATCCCGACCTGTGCGGCCCTGGTAGAGAGGATCAGCAGGGAGGCCGAGGATACGCTGAAGGAACGACTGGCGCTTGTTTCCCCTGCGCAGAGCAAGCTATAGATGGGCATACAGGTAGTATGATGATGGTCTATTCTCGGGCGCTGCATTGTTCTGGATAGATACTATACAATGCATTATATGTTTCTATTTTCGATTGCTCGAAGTTTATATTGCCATGCCGAGGCCGAGGCCACGGATGCACGTGCAGGTGGTGCCTCCCCCCGACCCACCTTATCCAAGCCGCCTCCTCAGTTCCACCTCCCCTCCGGCACAGCCTTGAGGTCCACATCGTCGACGAAATCGTCCAAGATGTGATACCTCTCATCAAGCCTATGCCTCCGCTTGAACTCACCCGGTATCGCCTCATAATCCTCCCACCTCATCTTACTCCTCCCCTTACCCCTCATAGGCGGCATCCTCACACTCCTGTCGTTATCCTTGTACATCATCCCGTCCCCGGTCTCCATCAAGCTCGCATCCAAGCTCATGGTCGAGTATCCCGCGCCGAGGTCCTGTCCCTGCCCGGTAATACACCCAAACACGGGGTCGACCTCGGGCACCCCATTTAACACCGAACAAAGGGAGGCCTCGACGACACCGCCGGATATACCAATGTAAAAGTTCGGAGACAACGAGGAGGCACGCGCGAGTGACCAGACGCCCGCGTAGGCGTCCTCCCGGGGCAGTGATTTGGAGAAGAAGAACGTCCCGTTGGGCCGGTAATACAGATCCCTTGACAGATCGTGCCAGCGACACCGCCGGCCGATGACGTGGTCACACCGGTCGCGGCACCTGGCCAGGTGTTCCGGCGACGGGATGAAGGGCTGGTGCGGCCTCGGGCCGGGCGCGTCGGGGCCGCAGGGCATGGCCGCGGTGTGGTAGTAGTCCCGCTGCCAGCGGAAGTCGAACACCTTGATCGACGCACCGTGGGCACCGCCGCCCACGAAGTGGGAGGTTCCGAAGGGCAGGAGGGATTCGAACTCGGACCAGGGGTCGATGTTGTCGCAGTATACCAGGTCGAAGGGGCTTGGGGTGCGCAGGTCTTGTAGTCTCACGCTGCCGTCGCGCCAGGCGCTGAGGAGGAGGTTGCAGGCGCCTCCTGTGATGGAGGATGCGTCGACTGGGGTCAGGGAGTTGGTGCATAGTCTGCCCTTGGAATAGCTTATGTCGAATCTGTCTTCGAATGCGGCGTTCTTGTAAGGCGTCAGGCTTTCAATGCCGGTGGGTGTGACTGTCGCATATCGGAGTTGGTGTGCACATCCTTGAAGGGCCAGGACCATCGTGTCTTCGTTCAGCCACCTTGAATGCCCCAGTGTGGTACCCGGCTGCTCGAAGTGCTGGGCTGTTAGATCGAGATAGGCTGATGGCTGGACATTGACATCGGACTCCTCTGGCAGAGGATACAGATATATGCCCGCCTTTGTAGCAGCAGCCACGATCCTTTTTTGATGCAGAACATCAACCGAGTTGACAGTTCTCTGATCATCGCCCTGCCCTTCAACACGTTGCGTAGCATGGGTAGGACTGAAGTCCGCCAACCGCTGTCCAAAGTTCCCCTCACTAACAGCCAGCAGTGCCAAGTGGCCATTGTCCCTCCCCACAAGCGCGCCCAGCCCATCCCCTCCAACATTCTCCACAAGCGAGACAGCCCTGATATCATCGTATCCTGCCACGTAGTTCAACTCCTTCCCGTCGACTCGGTGCCAGACATCCTTCTCGGGAGATTCACCCGTCTTTCCCTTCCTGCGCCGCCTCGCGACGAGGTTCTCACCCGCGCCCCAGACGACAAGCTCCTCCTTCAGGCAGGGGTCAAAGTGGGCGTCCAGGACCGGATGGAACGGGACTGCCTGGCGCCGCCGGGCAGCTGTGCGCTGGGTGCGCGTGGGGATGGGGAGCATGGCGTTGAAGGCGAGGGAGCGGCGGTCCCAAGCGCGAGATTGCCAGGTTGAGGAGTTGGCTAGGTCATGCCACCCAGGCTGGTTCGCTGCTGCTGCTGTTCCTGCCGCTGATGATGAGGTGGATGATAGAGGTTGAGGCGGCAGAGACACGCCGGGAAAGCGGGAGCGGACGAAGATGCGCCATGCTTCATCTTGAGTCTGGTTGACGGTTATGAGACGCCTGTTAGCTAGGAGAAGGGACCGAACATCCTTTGCACATTCCAGATGAGTCAGGATGATGAATAGGATATCATCTGGAAGGACGTCGAGCATTATGATAGGAGATGGATCAGTTGCGGCTGGAAGACGAGGAGCGGGAAGAGGATGAAGGAGAAAGAGGATTATAGGTAAGTTCCTCGACAAGACGCGAGGCGGCCGTGGCTGTACAAGAACGGACGAATAATAAAGAAGAAGCTCAGTTCAAGGTGAGGCTGGTGCTATGTTGAAGAGCCATGGTGGAATAGGATTATCGCGGTGTGAATTCTCATATCGATGAAGTCATCCTTGCTGCCTTGAACAGTGGAACCGCTGGACCCCTAAAAGTTCTAGTGGCTGCTGCTAGGGGATGCCTTCTGGCCTGTGCGTAGGGCTGACTTAGGACCTTGACCGCTAGCTCTCCAGGCAGCAGGGTCGCCTTTAGTCAGCCTTGCAACGGCTGAAGACAGGCTGAACGGCTTTGAGGGGGGAAGGGGAGATGCAATAAGCAGAGAAAATGCAGCAATATACCACCACCTCTGGCCCTAGAAGAATATAATAAGAAATATAATAAGAATAATGCTGAATTGCATGTGTAGATAACCATGAAGCGAGAAAAGAAAGAGGCAAAACAAAAAAGCCATCCCAAAAACACACTCCGAAGCCCACCTAACAGAAATGATTAAAACACATATATGCCATAACGCCCGATCAAGACGCCTGTCCTTATGCCGTAAAGACAACCAAATCATCCATGGGGCACACGAGCCGGACCAAGCCATCCTTCCAGAAACCATACCCAACCATCCAGCCATCCAACCCGCCCAATCAAACACCATGTATCACTTGTTGACATGAAGTGCCATGATACCCCTTCCCAGATCAAAACATACGCCTCTCCCTAACCTGGGACCCAACCGCATTGCCCACGGTATCCACCAAGAGTTTCAAGTATTCTGTGAACAAGTTAGCATACATTGATCCGTTAATGTGTATCACGATATCACGAAGATCTAAGATAAGAAATATGACTCACGAGGGAACCCACGTCCAAAGCTGCCGCCATAGGCCAACGTAGGCACGACGGTTGCAAATCGTCGAAGAGCAGGATAGGCAGGGTGCGCCCGACCTTCAAGGAGACAACGGTCCTTGAAAGAGCCACTGTCTAGATGCCGTATCGAATCGGGCACCGTACCGGACGACATGTGCCTTCCACAACCACAATATCTTCACCCCAGTATCGACCATTCCCACTCAGAACAGCCTCCTCCTCTCAACACTCTCAGCAGACCCACTCTGATCAATCAGCCTCTCCTGCCTCTGACCCCCACCCACAGACCCATACAGCATCTCCATCAACTTCCCCTTCTGCCTCGTCCGCACCCCCTCCAAATAAATCCCCACGTCCTCCAGCCCGCGGATCTGCTCGTCCACCGTCAGCGTGCTGCTGTTGACGCTCCGCACCAGCGGCGAGACCAGCTTCCGGCGGAGGCTCTCGAGGTTCGCCTTGAGCGCGAGCAGCTTGTGGTTGTGCTCGACCAATATCCCCTTGTTCCGCACCGTCTTCTCCCGCACGTTCTGCAGCAGCAGCCGGTTCCGCTCGTACTTTTTCACGTCGCTCGCCCGCGGCCCCAGGATCCGCGTCCACAGCGACGACAGCAGGTCCGTGTGGATCTCGTCCTGCGCGTTCGACTCGCGCACCACCGTCCGCGCCAGGTTCAGGAACTGGTGGTCGATGCTCTCGAAGAGCCCGAACAGCGCGAGGCTGTGCTGCAGCTCGTTGTTGATGGCCTCCTCCAGCACCGCCAGGAACTCGTTGAAGGTGCGCTGCAGCGTGTGCCGCGTGCGCTGCGGGTTGGACATGCCGAACACGCTGGTCGCGATGGCGCCGAGGCGGGTCGGCGTCCCGGAGGGGGTTTCCAGCACGCCCGCTGTGGAGAGGATGGTATGGATGTTGTCGAAGGCGGAGGTGAGAGGGGCGTTGGGAAGGGATGCTACTTGGGAGAGTTCACGGCGGGCCCAGTCCATTACGATGAGTATGCTAACGAGCGCATGTCAGCGAATGAAGTCACTTGCAGAATGACAGGACCAAAAGAAAGAGGCGGAAATACCCGTCAATGTCCCCATCGACATTGGCAAAGAACTTGGTTAGCTCAATGGCCAGTGTCTTAAGGCTATCACTCAGATCATCCAGTTCTTTCACGATAATGGGCGCGCTGGTCAGGTTGCTCAACCGCACGCTCTCGCCTAGATCCCACACCGCAACTCCCGTGGCTTGCAAGTCGCCAACTTGCGCAACGCCGTTTTCAGAGTAGTAGATTAACGGCTCGAAACTCCGTGCTATGCCGGCGACTTTCACCAAGTCGGGCACTGGACGACCGTAAGCGGGTTCGAAGAGCGCGCGGGTGGCTGCTATTGACATGAACGCGATGAGCATGGAAAGGATTATGGAACTCCATGACTTGGTGACCCGGTGATAAGTTGACCGCACAAGGTTGATGGCCGCTTCTATGGGCTCGGTGCGCTGGTTAACTTCAGCACGGACGGCAAAGCGTATGTCTGGTTCATTAACTGTCAGTTAAGAATGTTCACTCTCCGCAAGATCAGGGGAACGTGCAGTTCTCGGGATCGTCTTTCTGCGGCAGTGCGGCGAGTGTCGCCTTCATTTCCTCCATGGAGGGTTCTTCGCTCTTAATTCGGACATCTCCATGGTGGGCGCCATTTGTGGCTGCGGTGCTTCTATTGCCGTTCATATTGCCGCGATACTCTGGATCGGGACTCCTCTCCTTCTCGGGACTCATGCTTCCAGTTGGCAACCTTGTCCTTATCGCGGCGGCCAGAATGTCCTCGTCATCTATGTCCTCGTCCGCGCTGTCATACTCCGGGCTTGATTCCATACTCCTCCTCCCCTGCGGTGGCAGTCCACCATAACCGAGCAAGTTGTCGCCTTTGCGCCAGAACCCAGATGATCTATCACCGTTGCCGAGGCGCCTCCAGGCTGGCGGGCTGTAGCCACCTGCGGAAACCGTCGAATTTTCCATCTCGCTCAGGTCCACCTCGGTGTCTGACTTCAGGAAGCCGCTGTGGGTAGAGGGGTAGCCGAAGGGCGGTGGCGACCGGCTGTCCGATTCGAAGTCTATCAGAGAGGCGTCGAGGTGATCGAGGGGGTTGAATGGCATTGCGCGTGAGGTCTCCGTCGGGGGTGACGGGCCTGTCCCTTTCCTTTCCTCTTGTTTTCGAAGCCTTCCTGCTTGCGCGCAACCCTAGGCGCGATCCTGTTCCCAGGCGACGACGTTCGTCCTCGATTGCGAGTGTGGCGCGGGATTGAGGGAGACCTTCTATCAGGGGTGGATGGTCGCGCAACTCGATGGGGTCGGGTGCGCGATTGCGATTCCAGTATGGATACCACCAGGTATTGTTGAAGTATGGTGCGAAGCGATTGCCGTCAATTTTAGCGCTGTCTCGGGAGTGGTAGTTGTAGTTGTAGTCGTAATCAGAGTCGTAGTCGTAGTTATTATGGTTGTAGTTGTACTTGGCGACTGGGGCCGAGGTCGATCTCCCGCGGCGGAAGCGCAAGGGCGGGAGATACAGAGCGAGGAAGACAAGGGATAGCGTAAGTGTCGCGATGAAAGTGCTTGGTGCGATTGTGATACTCAGGAGGCTCACGTTATTGTTGACAGTCAGAAGCGACTGCATTGAGAGCCTCGAGAGGTATGTCGAGGTGTGTGTGTGTCGGGGGTTGTAGTACTTAGGTGGTATGTACTGTATGTAGTAGGTAGAGAGAGAGAGAGAGAGATAGGTAGAGTGATGTTGGCGGGTGTCGCGGGAATAGTACTAAGTAAGGGAGGGGTGGAGAAGTACGGGGGGGTGGGAGGAGGTGATTGCTCTTTTATCAAGGGGAGTCGATTAGACCGCCGGTCGCGAGTATCCTGAGTATGAGAATGGATGGATGTACTCCAGAGAACAACAGGTGGTTATCTCTGGGTAGACTGGAGCTGTATCGTATCTACTGATGCTGGATAGATAGTGTCGACTGTAGTACTGGATTGCATATAATGCAGTGAGCTATGGTGGGCTTCTCCTGCTAGACACGGGAACTAGTTCCTGTGATGACGCTGGCGCTGTGTTGAGAATAGGGAGTCTGGGGTATAACGTTTGAGGATTGTTCCGTTCCAGCTGGCCGGGATGTCGATTGCGCTTGGTGGTAGACGTAGTGACGCTGGGAATACTCCGTTAACCGATTCAGAAACCAAAACTCTGTCTGTCTGATTGCGGAGTGCTGCTGCAGTGCATAATTGATCGGTTTGTTCATGTCCACAACAAGTAGGAGGGAGACATCGGAAATGCGGGAGACGATTGACATGGATTCCAAGGTTGGGGAGGGAGGGAAATGGAGAGGCTGGTGGATGCTAAAGTGCAAGGGACAGACCAGTTGACATGGGGACATGGGGGGGGTCGTCCAGATGTCCTTGTGGGGTGGGGCCGTTT
>LKEA01000016.1:209022-239189 GCA_003795315.1 Cytospora schulzeri | reverse complement strand
GAGACCGCCCTCTCAAGCTGCTGCACGCACTGATGCACTAAGTTAATCAGCCAATGGTTGTTTACCACAACGGTCCACAGCGCCCCGCTACTTTTCTGTTAGTGCAGCTGGACAGTGTCTCGTACCCTTCCAGATGGTCTTTGCCTTCCAAGGTTTCAAGCTTCCAACCACACACACTACATAAACTGTACACTGCAGCATGCTTCTTCCGGACTTTATGACACACTTCCCAAGATGGGAAGAAATATGATGGCCGGCTCCGGGACATTTTCCCACTGGAAGTTTGACTACATTGAAAGTACATACGAGGTGATCATGTCGTATGGCAACCACTTCGACAACCTGGAAGATATGGTAGATAAATATATGCAACGGTTAATATGCAAGCACTTAGACGAACCAACTCCCGCTCCCCACGTTATGGCAGTACATATACATACATAGTATACCTATACTTAGGTACATTATACTATTTAGGTCATCCTGATCTTATCAGGCCCCCCGCGTCAACAGTCCAGATGTCGATACCAAAATATACCTTGGGCCCCACTGGATATCCACCTCAGCCGTCCACCTGACATCACAGCCGACCCTGTTGCGCCCTCCTCTCTGCCTCTCTGGTCCCCCAGTCCTCGCTCTTACACACAGCCGATGGTGGAGGTTCCAGGGCACATGGCTCTTTCATCGTACATAGACGCTGCACGATGGCCCGTTGCCTTGTGGATGTTGCGATCGTACATACATACATAAATACTTAAGTACATACTAGTCTGTCTTATGGAGCAGCATCCATTGCAGTCTGGGACATAATGGAGAGCAAAGTACCACTCTGCTCATATTCAATCTTTATTCCACATAACAGGCATGTTCACTCATAATCAAGCAACTCTCTCAAAGCGCACCCAGAGCTGCTCACTCGCCGGTCGTCCAGTATACCCATCACCCTGCTCAATCCCCCTATCATCCAAGATGTGCGTTGTATAATTCGAATACACCGCGGCGGCAATGAGTTTCATCTCTGTTCGGATTGGGCAATTCCCAAGCAGGGGTTAGCACGGTTTCTCGCTGAACACGTAGCACTGCATGCAAAAGCAACCCTGTCTCTCGTCCTTCTAAGTAGATAGTAGGTACTCGTCTCTTTTAGAGGGGGGAGGAGGAGGGGGAGGGGTAGGTGAGAGGAGGGGCAGAGGAGGGGAGGAGGGATAGTAAAGAAGACGTCATGTAGCCAGCCAAATCCCTTTGGGCTCAACGCTGTAGCAGGCGGAACTGCCCGCAGCCAATCTCACATGTTTCACCTGTAAAAGAAAAGGAAGAAACAAAAGACAAAAGAAAAAAAAGGAAGAAAAATCATCAAGTAAGACATCCGAGCAGGAACATACTCACCATGCATGGCAAAATGACTCCCAATACACATCCTCCCACCCGAACTAAACGCCCAAAACTGCCTATTCATCTCTTTCCTTCTCTCCCCATTGTCATCTCCACTTCCACCCTCACCCTCACCCTCACCCTCTAACCATCGATACGGCTCCCACCTCTCAGCATCAGGAAACACCCTCTCATCGCGATGCAGCGTATAAGCCAGCGCCGCGATCCTAACACCACCAGGCACCTCCCCATACGGCCCCACCCTCGCGCCCCGGCGGGGCACCTCCCTCGGCTGCGGCCCCGGGATGGGCGCGTGGAGGCGGAGCGTCTCCATCACGATGGCGTGGAGGAGCGGGAGGGCGTCCAGGCCCTTCGGGTCCGGAAGTACTGGATGCGGACCACCGGCGGGGCTGAGGCTGAAGCTCCGCCCTCCCCCGAGGTTGAGGGTGATCTCCTCACGTAGCTTGGCCTGTAGGTCGGGATGTTGGGACATGTGCCATGTGAGGTAGGTCAGGGCCAGCCCGGCCGTCTCTTGGCCTGCGAGGACGTGGTCCCAGAGCTCGGACTGGACCGAGAGGTCCTTTTGTCGGATGGTGGTGGTGTAAAGAGGGGAGTTCTCACCGTGGGTTTCTTCTTCCTTGCGGATGCCGTTGAGTAGGGCTCTCATCACGACGGGGTCATCCGCCGTGTCCCTCGAGATATCTTGACCAGCCGCGAGATGCTTCATCGTCCGCTCGCACAGGTCGGTATTCCACGCCGCAAGCTCCTTGTTCGCAGCATCCACCCAGCTGGGATACAGGTGCAGCCCGATACTCCTGCACATGGCAGTCAACCGTGGTAACTCCTGCGGGAAGAAGCCAAAGTCATTGCGGGCCTTGTACAGCTCCAGCCAATGCTCGCGGTAGCCCTGGTTGTCGATAAAATTCGTGCTTCGTGATATGCCCCAGATATACGCTGAGATGAAGTCCATCACGGTCGCGAGGAAGAGTGAGTAGACATCGACCCCACCAACAGGTAAACAGCGTTCCAGAACCGGCAAGAACCTGTCGTAAATAATAACTTCCGCTTGAGCCGCCATCGCCGGGGATGACTGGATGTACGACTTGGAATAGACATTCGAAATCATCCTCTTCCGCAAAGAATGATCCCTCGATCGACGCGAGGAGAACATATTCGGCACCCTTGACGTATTGTTCACCACCAGTCAGCCCATCCATCCCTCCCAAACACAGCCCACAATTACCATCTACATATATGTACTCACCCATAATTGTCAAAAACCCCATACCACTCCGCCTTTTCGAACCCACCTCCATAAACCAACCTCACCCCTTCCACATCATCGACGCTAACCTCCCCCGGCGCGATTCGGATATACGGCCCAAGCCGTCTATGAGCCTGCTGGAGCGCGGCGTTCTCACGTTTCCGGAACCGCTTGTGGAGGATCCAGAGGGGTGACACGGCCGCCGACCAGTGTGCGTTTGGAATTTTGGAGGCCGGCGAGAGGAGTGCTGGGTATACGATGAAATGGTACGTCACGAAGACGAGGGGCATGAGGAGAAGGAGAGGGAGAACGGGCATGGGGGGCAGGATGGTCGTCTCCATGCTGGTAGTGAGAACCGACTCGTCCAAACCAATAATTGCTCATGAAAGAGACATGATGTGTAAGAAGCGAGGACTGGATAAGAGCTTACTGGCACAGATGAGATGCTCTATTGCCTTCGACAAGCCGAGGCCTTATCTGTGATTCTTGAGAATAGGAGAAGTGCGGGCATATTACCCGAACCCTGAATATAAAGTCCGCAAAGGGTAGTAGACTTCGAGGCCATCACAGTGTCATAACTACGACTTCGTTCACGTCAAGGTCATGATGGCTACCATGTCGTGATAAGTTGGACGCCCAGCATTGATCAAATAAGTTCATGACTTTTCCGGTCTATCATTCAACCTAACCCTACCAACCGTTGCCACCCATAAAAGTAATCATTCATGTTCAGTCCACTCTCTCCTTCCTTTTCCTTCCCTTTCCCTGATGAACGGACGTAAGTCGTGCGGCACCTCAGCATCTTCAGCCGGGCCATGACGACGGGGGTATTTTGATCAAACTCGGCCACAACAATCAAGTGCGCCAGAGCGGGCAACGAGCAACCAGACCGGAAACCTATAACGCCAACAGCCGAAGAAACACAAGTCGTGTGTGCATCCATCCTGATCGTCCAAGCCGTTGTCATCCATCCCTCGAGAAAATAGAAAAGACGCCTATCGATACATGGTAAGAGCTTATGAACCCACAACCAGGTAACAAGAGTACATTCTCCAAGCACTGTGGAGCACATAATAAAATGGTCCACGAAGAATGTCGTAAAAATGCCACCTCAGAACGGCCGAGAATACCAGACTAAAGGACGCCGACGTTCCTTTGGCTATAACTTCCATAGTCAAATAGCGCTTCCAGGGGACATGGAAGCCCGCCGGATTTCGATGAAAATGGTGTCAACACCGAAGTATGGTGAATGAGTCGTCAAGCGAGTCGAATAATCTTGGGTATCATATTGGGAGCGCTCGAAATGGCCGAACTTGGAGCGCGGGGGGGCCTTAGATCCTCTAAGCCTTGGCCTCCGTCTCCTCCTTCTTCTCGCCCTCGACCTCAGTGCCCTGAGTCTTGACGTACTCGTCGTAGACGGTCATGGCCTCGTCGACCTTAGCCCGCAGAGCGTTGTCATCGTCAATGCTATCTGATGTCAGTAACTTATCGTGCAATATGGGGATATGTCCATGAGTACTCACAGGTTGACCAGCTCCTGGTTGTCCATCTCAAGCAGCATGCCGGTGATCTTGCCGGCCAGCTCGGGCTGCAGAGCCGAGATCTTGGGGAAGATGGCTTCACCGAGGAGCTGCTTCTGCTGAGGGGGAGGTGCAGCGGCAAGTTGAGACTGGAGCAGAGCGGCGGCGCTCAGCTCGGGGCCCATTCCACCCATCTGGCCTGGTGCGCCACGTCCCTGGGGACCAGCAGCGAAGCCTTGACGGCTACCCATGTTGCCGCGACCTGGAGCACCACCTTCGGGAATGTTAGTTGGAGGGAACCCGGGTACGTTGGGGGTAGCTGTGGCATTCTGCATACCTGGCATGTTTCCAGGCATGCCCTGCATGGGACCGCGACCAGGCTGGACACCACGTCCGCCGGCAAGAGCTGCGGCTTGGTGCTGGACTTGCTGGAGAGCGGCAATGAACTGGGGGTTGTTGGGCTGGTTGTAGCCAGCGGGTGGGAAGTTTCCAGGCATACCGTACATGTTGGGCGGCATCTGCTGAGGAGGCATGCCGCCCCGGCCACCGGCCTGGGCAGGGTAGCCCTGGGGGAACTGGCCTTGACGACCGCCCTGAGCACCGGGCATGGGCATACCGATCTGGTAAGGCATGCCACGACCAGCAGCGCCAGGGAAGCCAGCCTGCTGGCCAGGGGCGTAGAAGACTGGTGGCTGCATGAAGTGGCCAGGCATACCAGCAGCGGCAGCCTGCTGCATCCTGATCTGGTTGCGAGCCTGGATGCTAGCCTCAAGCTGGTTCTTGCGCACATCCTTGCGCTGAGCCAGAGCGACGTACAGGGGCTTGCCGTTGATCATGCGCTGGTTCATGTCGGCGACGGCCTTGGTGGCATCGTCAGGGTTGCTGAAGCAAACGAAACCGAAGCCCTTGCTCTTGCCGAACTTCTTCTCGCCCTTCTTCTCGGACTTCTTCTCGCCAGACTCCTCACCGGAAGTCTCCTCATCCTCCTTCTTGTTCTCCTTGTCCTTGCCCTCCTTGTCCTCGTCGGACTCAGCGGAGTAAGCGTCACGCATGACCTTAGCCGAGGTGATAGGACCGTACTCGACAAACATGGCGCGCAGCTTCTCGTCATCGACATCGTCGCCCAGGTTCTTGATGTACAGGTTAACACCCTGGTACTTGTTCTGCTTCTCCATGCGGGCAGCCTCGTAGGACTTGCGGAGCTCCTCCTCACGCTCGTGCTTCTTCTGAGCACGACCGACGTAGAGGTCCTGACCCTTGAAGTCGTTACCGTTCAGCTCCTCGACGGCCTGGTAAGCAGCTTCATGAGTAGTGAAGTTGACAAAGCCGAAGCCACGGTTCTTGCCGGACTCCTGGTCGCGGGCGAGGGAGGAAGAGGTGATGTCACCGTACTTGGCGAACAGCTCACGGAACTCCTCGTCACTGGTATCAGGGTTGATGTTCTTGACGTAGACGTTGGTGAAGTTGGCCTTCATCTCCTCGAACTTGCTCTGACGATCCTTCTTGGGGATGTGGTGACCAACGTAGACCTTCTTCTCGTTCAACAGCATGCCATTGACGTGCTTGATGGCCTGGGAAGCGGCCTCGTCGGTCTCGTAGTGCACGAAACCGTATCCCTTGGAGTTTCCGTGCTCGTCCTGGGCGACCTTGCAGCTGAGAATGTTGCCGAAGGCGGCGAAGGTGTCATGCAGGGCCTTGTTGTCAATGGCGACATCGAGGTTCTTGATGAAAACGTTGCCAGCACCCGTCTTGCGAAGGGCGGGGTCACGCTGGGACCACATGATGCGGCAAGGGCGACCCTTGATGATGGTGTAGTTGAGCTCCTCGAGAGCCTTCTCGCCATCACTGGTGGTGTTGTAGTTGACGTAGGCGTATCCCAGAGAGCGACGGGTGACGGCGTCACGGCAGACACGAATGGAGGCGACGGGACCGATCTGGGAGAAGAGCTCAAAGAGCATGGCCTCGGTGACGGTAGGGTCGAGCTCACCAACGTAGAGGGAAGCGGAGGAAGCGTGGTTAGGAGCGGCGGAGTTGGGGGTAGGACCAGCATCCTCGCCGTTGAACTCAGCGGGGTTGACGGCGGTGTCGATGCTGGCGGGGGCCTTGTCGGAACCGTTCAGGTTGGTGTTGCCGAGATCAGCAGCGAGCTGGTCAACAGCGGCGGCGGGTGTGGAGGCAGCCATTTCGATTGAAGTCAGATGCACTTGACAACACTATGAAGGAGTGATGATGATCAGCTATCGGCCTGGAAGAGTACAGTTAAGAGAAGAGTGCGAAGGAACAAGGTTTGAAAAGCCTGGGTTTGTGTTGCAGTGACCAGTGACCAGTATCCAGCCAAGTTGATGTCGCTTTCTCTGTTTGTTCGTGGAGGCAGAAGATAAAACGCACCTAAGTAAGTTGATGTCGAGAAGGTCGTATGACGACGAATGAATGGAATTGACCAGGCGGAGAGCGACAAAGCAAACCAAGAGGGTCAAAGGCAACCGAGCGATTGTGAAATCTGTCGGATTTGGAATCGGTGATTGCAGTGATTGATCAAAGAGAAGAGACGACAAGGACCGCGTCTCTAATATGATCAAGTGGTTGAGATGATTTGGGTTGTGGATGTTTGGGTGTAGTTTGGGTTTTTTCGCGATGGATTTTCAAATTTTTTTTGTGATGTTTTTCTGATGAAAGAACTCGACGAGAACAGAACTCATGTACGTGGTGACCGTACGTTGGGAAACTGAAACTCGCTGCGACCGTGAAGGTTTTCTTTGTGGATAAGAGGTTGAGAGTTGTTGGAGGGAGGAAGAGAAGGAAGAAAGGCTCGGCGAAGGAGGAGTCGATCTTTTTGGGAATGAATTTTTTTCTGGTTGCTGGCAGTCGCGGGTGATGCCAACGACGCTAGTGGGGAAGTGCCCACGGACCTCATCGCGCCTGCCAAATCTGCGCAGCAGGGATCTACATGGTAGTTTTTACGTGCCCAGGGTGCTTTAAAGTGTATGACTAACGGGGCTGCTCCTTGAAAGATTAAGGCTGCCGAGGCACGTGCTAGGTATCATGTATATGTTGCCACGCTTTGATGGATAGTCTGAAGTTTCAAAAGTCCCTAAGCAATAGGCTTGCAAACTAAATGCAGCTTTCGATTTTTGATTTCAATTTTATTTTTGCCCCCTCCCCTCCTTAGGTATTTTCGATCTGCCCTGGAGCAGAGGCTCGGGTTGTAGTCTCTCTGTATTTGCCAGCCATTGCCAGTTCGTTTTCGTACCGTAGTTATGGCTCCATTCTTTCAAAGCCCAAATTATGTCATCAGCATTGCCGGTGACCCATGTTTACCTCGATGTCATCCTTATAGAGGAAGCCTGAATGGCCTGCCTGGCACATCCACAGTGTTCATTCGACGGTCTTAAGGGAGAAGCATGTATCAAAACATGAACATTCATTTTTGTTGATCAGGTAATGGGCGACTTAAGGACTTTATTTTTGCAAAGACCAATAATCAAACTACGCTCATGTTGTGATGGTGCATGTCAAACAGTTGGATCTCCTTTATCGCTTATCAGTCGGCTCTCATTCACAATGGAGGGGCACGGCGGGGTGGGGAGTAATGGTAAATTCACTTACCCTCACAGGACCGCCATGGGCACCTGGGCAGTTCAGATGTCTTCATGAGCCTATAGGTGGGTCTGGAGTGACGTCGGAGCCTGATTGTATTGCTGTCAAGGCTGACTAAATGCACGGGCTGAACTTTCCAGAAGCCAGCCGGGGTCCCTTGGCTGATGAGTTAGTTGCCTGCCTGGAGCATCATCAGCTTCCGAGTAACTGAAGCTACCTCTTATTCGAGTTCCATCCATATCACCGATGATATACCTGTCTCTTACAAGACTTCCCACTCGACCTAGGAGGCGGTTTGAAAACGGTATTTCTCTTGCGATTTCGCGCCTCCTAAGAATTACGACCAGCTTCGATGCGTGGTTGTGAGCAACAGCCCAGCCCGCCACCAAGATGTTCCCTACCTTCTCCGGAAGCTCGCGGCGGCCGCGAAATGTGAACATGAGCGGCCAGAGGAAGATGAATCCTTTTGCGGCAACTTCATGGACACCGTCTAGTGCCTCCGGTGCATCCAAAACTGTTGCCGACGCCCAAGCCGAACGGAACAAGCGACAACTCGAGAGGGACAAGCTCAAGGCTGCACAATCCATACAGCGGACTTGGAGAGGCCACAGGTCAAGGAGGAACTTGAAAGATGAACGACGCCAGGCTCTCGATGCTCTTTATGACGATTCCTCAGCTTTAGACTCACGAACACGAGCTTCCGAAGCTCTACCCCTTATCGTTGCGGCTCTCGATCCTCGGATACCTGCCGATCGGGTACGGCTGGAGCGCTTCGCCCAAGATCTGGTACAGTCGAATTGCTCTGTCATCAAATCCACGTCAACGGCACACCCGTCCCAATTAAAGAGGCTTACAAACCTCTTGTTAGCTTTCTTGCAGAGGTATGTGACTTTGACTGTTAGAGAGCATCACATTACCACCTTTACAGTTTCTTGGTGTCGGCAGCTGACAGCCCTACTTAGCTCCGACGACGACCGACTCCCGCACTTGATATTTGTTCCGATAATAGAGATCCTCGGCACAAGTTTCGAAGCCACGCAGGACATACTTGATAGCCTTTACGACGTCGTTGGGAAATACTGCCGAAATGGGAACAATAAGGAAGCGGAGAGTCTCACCTTGTTGGAGCAAGCCATATTGGTACCACTATCGCAGGAGACGGGGCGGCGCGCTTCGAACGCGTTCGCCCTGCATTTCCTGACGCAGCAGAATCTTGAGCTATTCGAGGGCAACGTATCTGCATTTGCAGAGAGGGTCCATACGGAAAAGGTTTCGACCGCAATCGTGGAAGCTTACGCCACCGGATGGGCAACAGCACAACCGACGGACGCACGGCTATGGCTCTTGGCCCATTTCATTGCACTGGGGAACAGCAGGAAAGACATATCTCCCGGTCCTTCCTATCTGAATGCGTTGTACATTCAACTGTCGAGCTTGCATAGTGAGTTGAAGAAGTATCACATCGGCCAAGGCTCGAAGTCCCCAACAGACCCTGGAAGCTCCAAGAAGCGCCTGCCACTCTTTATCGAGGCAACCATTGAGTCATTGGTCGAGAAAGACGAGATATCCAACATTCTGGAGAAGTTCACGAGGTGGGTCCAACCATACGACGATTTGTTGGGTATACAGTCACTGACCGATCCCAGCAATTTTGCCGGCGCTTCCCAAGAGGAGCACAGCGAGGCCAGCCTTCTCGCCGCCTACATTCTTACCTTGATCCGTTGCTTCCCTGCCCTTAGTGACGATATTCGTATGAGGCTGTACCTGGCGGATATCCCTTCTCAGACGGGGCACCCTAACTCCGTCAAGTTCTTCTGGAACGCCATGGTACGAACCAGGATATTTGCAAGCATACAATCTGATGAACAAGGCACCACTTTGGACCTCCTACAGCGGAGGGACTCGAAACAGCTTGCCTCGATCAAAGATGATGCGGTATGGGACCGCGAGTGGCGGACAATACTGCTCTTCCTCGAGCTCTATGTTTTCGTCCTTCGGCTCACCGATGACGATGACTTCTTCTCACCGCTGTACTCTCCAGGTTTCCGTGTTGAAGCCACATCACGACTGCGACAATGCATGCTCACGTTAGATGAACTGAAGAGCCTTACCTTATTCATGAAGAACCTGGCATTTACAATATACTACAACGCCAATGACCTCCATGAGTATGCGGCAAGACTGAACCCGCGCGAAACTACTACTGTGGATAATTTGTTCAACCCTTCTTCAAAAGCATCAGAGAAGACAGATAGTTCGCAAGGAACGTACAATGTGGTTTCAGGGGTGGATTTTGACACATTCAGAAGCACCATCACGACGGCCATGCGCATGGTCTACGAGCGTGATTCGCGCCGGCGCTTTCTACCTCTTGATCACTGGTTGATGACCTCCAGGTTCGACATGGAGTCTTTCATGTCTGCCGTTGTAACTGAGGACCAGCGGCAACGGGAAATCGACGAAGATGGTAGCGATGACGAAGACACGAAGATGGACGATGATGAGGACAACGATGAGGAGGGGCCAGACTCTTATGTCCGACATACATCAGGTTCCACGTTGCAAGCCCTCCGCATAGAGAGGTTGAGAGCAGCGCATCAAAGAGATCAGCGAAAGAGGTTACTAGCTACTGTTGCACCGAAGCTCGAGGTTCTGCGTAACATGCCTTTCGTTATTCCTTTTGACACGAGAGTCAAGATTTTCCGCGAGTTTGTGTTCCTTGACAAGCGTCGACGGAGAGAGGGCCATGTCGAACCAGATCAATGGCGTATGAGTGTTATGCATGGAGTCCGTGATCCTGGTAGGGCCCGAGATGTCCTTGGGCAGCATCATGCCAAGGTCAGACGAGGCCGCGTATTTGAAGATGCCTTCGAGCAGTTCTACGAGCTGCGCGACGGCTTGAAGGAGCCAATACAAATCACATTTGTCGATCAATTCGACATCCCGGAGGCGGGTATTGATGGCGGAGGTGTCACGAAAGAGTTCTTGATGAGCGTCACCAAGGAAGCTTTTACAAATGATAATGAGCTCTTTGTCGCTAACAGCAAAAACTCGCTGTATCCAAACCCATGCGCCATCGACCAAAGGCAGCACAAACTTCGGGAGATAGGATTGGCGCAAGACTCAGCAGAGTGGAAGGAGACCACGACAAGTCTCCTTGAGCAATATGAGTTCCTCGGCCGGATCATCGGCAAGTGCTTGTACGAAGGCATTCTGATCGACGTTGTCTTCGCAGGCTTTTTCCTGCTGAAATGGGCAGCGGCAGCATCGGATACCGGTTACCGAGCCAACATCAACGATCTCAGAGAGCTCGATGAGGACCTCTATACGAACATGATGAAGCTGAAGAACTATCCCGGTGACGTCTCCGAACTTGGCCTCGACTTCACCATCGACGACCAGATCTCCATGCCCGGCGAACCCGTCAAGATTGTCGCGCGCAACCTCGCCCCCAACGGCGACAAGATGACCGTCACGAACGAGAACAAACTTCTCTACATCAACTACGTAGCGCGGCACCGGCTCCTCGTGCAGCCCTCCCGGGTAACACGCGCCTTCCTCACGGGCCTCGGCGCCATCATCGAGCCCGCCTGGATGAGCATGTTCAACCAGTCGGAGCTGCAAAGGCTCGTGGGCGGCGACAGCTCCGAGATCGACGTCGAGGACCTCCGGCGCAACACCTTCTACAGCGGGCTCTACCAGATCGGCGACGACGGCGAGGAGCACCCCGTCATCAAGATGTTCTGGGAGGTCATGCACGGCCTCGAGGACAGCCAGCGGCGGGACGTGCTCAAGTACGTCACCAGCACCCCGCGCGCGCCGCTGCTGGGTTTCAGCCAGCTGAGGCCGGCGTTCAGCATCCGCGATGGCGGGAGGGACGTGACGAGGCTGCCGAGCGCGAGTACCTGTGTGAACCTGTTGAAGTTGCCGCTGTACGAGTCGGCGGAGCAGTTGAGGGACAAGTTGCTCTATGCGGTGAGTTCGGGCGCCGGATTTGATTTAAGCTAGGTACTTGGAAGCGCCCTGTCAGAGTAGATGCATACTTAGTACTTCGGTACACACTTTTTGAAAGATTGGCCGGTGTTGGGGGGCCTCAGATCTGAATTTCGGGCACGGAGTTTTAGGCACATGTCATCATTGTGGTGAAGGGTTCTTTTTCTCTTTACTACTGTGAAAACGAATTATGAAGTAGACTGGATGAAAATAATATAAAATCTTTTCATTAGGCCATCCGTTCTCTATGCAGCATGCTCATATAAATACAGGGGTATCAACCACACCTTCGCGCCTTGCCTCCTCTTCTTGTGGGCTTTATTCGACCACCCTACCTCTGGAAATTCGTCTTCAGAATCCCCGGCTTCCTTGCCCTCAAGTCCAGAATCATCTGCCCGAACAGGCCATTGGCCCAGCTGAACCAAGGTCGCGTCCACACCCCCGCATCCCATACGTTGATGCTCTCGTGAATCAGCCCCAGCCCATTAGTGCTTGAGATCAACTGGCTCAACATATCCTTGATCTCGTCGTCGTCATCACTCGTCATGATCCCCACGATAAGGCTCATCGGCCACGCCATCCCCGGACCGATGTGTGCGCCGCCAGTGCCGTTTATGACAGGGCCGTGGTCATAGTAAGGGTTGTCGTCGGAGAGTACGAACTTGCGTGTTGCTCTGTAGGTTGGGTCGGTGCGGCTGGTGTAGCCTGTCAAAGGGGCGGAGAGGAGGGATGGGAGGTTGGCGTCGTCCTCAAGGGTATGTCAGTACTCAATAAAGGGATCGAGCGGTCCGGCATGTTTGCTCACCATGGAATTTGCCGACCAGTACCCATCCACCTCGTAGGCGTATATCTTGCCAAAGTCTGGATGATATATCTTGCCATATCTCTCGATCCCATCCTTGATTTCTTTGGCCATGCGGCGCATCCTCTTCGACACGGACTCATCGCTCTTCACGTCTTCGGATTCATCGTCTGTTTCTTCCTCGACGTCCTCTTCAACCACTATTTGCGCCTGACTTCCCGATATTGTAGCCAGCCGCTCCTCCTCCTTTTCAGTGATCTCAACAATTTCGGCACAAAGACCCAGGTACTTGGCCAACATCATGTTCGCTGGCACCAGGAACTGAAACGTCGTCGCGTCGTCGCTCGGTCGGAAAGCGCTCCTCACCAATCCCGTACCGCTCTTCACTGGTGATCCATTCCCCCCATTTGGCAGTGTCTCCGTCGCCACGTTTGTGATTCTTCTGAACTGGTAGGGAGAATCCGGGACCTTTCCGTTACTTTCATATGTCGAACGGCGCATGACGTCTGCGGTGTCTAGAATGGCAATGACTGCATCGAGCCACCCGTCTGTAGCCTTCCTCCTCCCTTTTCTCTTGTTCCTCTTCACAACTTCACCACTTCTGAAGTCGGCCACGGGAGGTTTGCTTCTGCTCGCATCAATGAAGAACCCTGAGTCCTTCGTCCGGCTGAAGTAATCCCAGCTCAACTGCAGAAAAGATGCCAGGCTGTCCAGCTCGTACTTGCACTCAAACACGACCTCCGGATCATACGGTGGCGCCACGAAATCTGCGCGGTTGCCATCGTTGTCGGGCTTAATACCGGACTCAGCCGGTGGTTGGAAGGCGTTACAGTGTGGCGAGGCGAGGATATATCGACCCTGCAGGTTGATTGCGCCGCGGAACAGGGAGGCAAGCTTCGAGCTGGAGTGCGAAGTACTCCCTTCCTGATCTTCAGCCGTTTTGGCATCTGTGCCTTTCTCCTTGATGGGCCTCAGAAGGCTAACATAGCTCTGCAACTGGTTGGCGCTGTCACGCAGCCACATGGCGTGTATGTCGCCCGTGGTGATGAATGTGAGCTCCTCCTGGACATTCTTGCTACTGACCCCCGTCCATGTCACACTCGTGTCCAGGGTGTTAGGGAAGCAATTCTCGAACAGCCTGAACAGATCCGGATCCGTGATCGTCTTGTTCATCTCCCGAATGACCTCCTCCACCTCTGGGATCACAACCTTCCTGCACTCTGGCGCAGGACGCATATACGGGAGATTATATATTCCACCCGTGCGAGGCTCGTGGGGTTTCGTTGCGTAGCGGTCATATTCGGGACAATCGTGGCCTTCCGCCACGGTTATTATCTCCCTGTCGTAGGAGGACCGTGGCGGCTCAGAGGCAGAAGGCATGAACTCGCCTCCATGAATGAGGTTCCTTGCAGTACTGAAGAGGCCATATAGAATGATCACGGCGGCCACGATGATGTATGTCTGCTGTCGTGAGCGCCACATTCCCCGCCGAGTAGACGGTGGCCCTCCTGGGTACAGGATCCCTCGATCTGTCTGAATGGTCACGCGCTTCTTCATCGTTGTGCGTGATAGGCGATCAGGGAGTCACGGGTCTCTTTTATGGAATCATCTCCGTACCGGTGGGGGCTGTCTCTCAACGACGTCTCACACAATGAATGGCAAGAGGTCATGGAATCAAATGGGCTCAGAAAGGTGCGGCTGCGGCGCAGGTCGTTCCAAATTGACACAACCGACGACCTAAGAGGTTGGTATCGGCCGAATGATAGTAATGTACACAAGGTCAATTGAAATACACTGAAAGGTTCTTGAATATGTTACATGTCCAAGAGCCCTGACCAGCCGCTGCGGTTATGGGCCTTATTTAAGCAACAGAAGTGCATAGCATTGACGTAAGTCTGGCAGGTTTTCTGTCTGCAATAATGCATATCCCAGGGGGTGAACCCCGTTGTAACGGCACTGCGGGACTCGGCGACTTCTGCTACAATCCGGGGGAGGGGATGAGCTAGAATATTATCCGAGTGATTTGCTTCAGGGGTGACGCAAAGGGCTGACGACATCTGAATTGCCCATTGAAACGTGAGCCCCCACATGCGTTTGTGGGCGCCAAGTCAAATGGTGTTTGATCACATCAGAATGTGGGTGCTGTTGACTTCGAACAAGGTATATTCCTGTAGCTGAATACCCTAGCCCTGATATCCTTTTTGCATTCTCCTCTGATCTGACAGATGATGTTGTTCAACACTGGCAATTCTCACTTCTGTGCAGTCCCACGGGGTGTGATCTAACCGGCGACCGAGCTGATTTTACTCTACAGTCAATACTTCGGAGATGCTCCCATCATCCAAGGGCGCCGTTGCTGCGAGTCCTGGCTTTTGGTAATTATCGGCTTCGCCAAAGTCATCATTGCGGGCCTCAAGCTCCCTCGCAATCTTTCCATCCGATCCAGTCAGTATAGAAGCCCTGTACCTGTCATACAGCAATGTCGCTTCCTGAACCTGTTGAAAATGCTCAGGACGCAGCTGCACTGCTCTTCCAGGCTTTCCCGCCGCCTCAAAATGGGCCAGCGATGCCGCGATGGAAAATGCGTTGCGGATCTGCCGACCGTTCCAGCGCCCGTAGTCGTAACTTTGGTTACGGAAGTGCTCTTCTGCAAATTGTAGAATTTCGGTGTCATATATGTCCATGGGCGCTGTATCGGTGGCTTTTGCACGCTGTTCCTCGATATCTTGAACCTGGTCAATATTGAGCTGGAAAATAGCCTTTGTTTGCTCTAGATCCAACGCCTTGTATGTTAGGCTCAGGTGGACACGGGACTTGACGGCCTCATCAAGAACACCGGGTCTGTTGGTCGTCAGGAAGAGTATCCCATTGTAATATTCCAACATGCGGAGGAACACTGGTTCTGGTCAGCATATGATTTGAGAATATGGGCTTCGTGGCATACCTGGAACAAGAGCGTTTCTCTGAAGGTCCTTTGTTGTGCGTTGCTCGATGAAGACATCCGCCTCGTCCAGCAGCAGCACACAATCCCATAGATGGGCTAGGCGGAAGATCTCGTTCAGGGACTTCTCCACACTATCAGCCGTGAAGCCCAAATCACCACAGGTGATGGGAAATAGGGGCTTGCCCCATTTCTGGGCGACGGCTTCTGCTGTTGCCGTCTTTCCGACGCCAGGAACCCCATGGAGAAGGACCACGACGCCCTTGCCTTTCCCGCGGATAAGGTCCTGGGTTCTAAGGACCGTGCCGCTTTTCTCGATATCCTTTTAGGAAGTGCGTGGTGAGAACAGACTGGATGAGCTTTTTGTGTATGGTGCTGATCTGCAGCTTGTCGAAGGGATTGTCCTCGGCGTTGACGGCTGCACGGTGGAGGAAGCGAGTGTCGAGCCGGACGAACTTCCGTTCCCACAGGGCATACCCAACGATCCTCCTCGGTAGGAGGGCGAGATCGTCATCTTGCGGCTCTGGTCTCCGAACACCTTCATCCAACCTTTTGCTCAAGTACTTATCCTCCCACTTGTAACTGTTAAAGTCGATGTCGTGAAAACCATCACAGACTACGATAATATCATCCTCCACCTTAAGTAGCTCAGTGCGATTCGGGTCGGACCATGAAATATACCTGGCATCGCTGGGCCAAGTTCTCGTACGCACAGTGTCCGGTGCCGAACATGCCGTTACTTTCGGCTTCCAGGTGGGATGATGGTTGAAAGCCTCGTTGAAATCCACAATAATATCGCTGTCAATGTGCTCTGGAGTTTTACTGACATCGCCAACCACAACATCATTTTCCTCTTCGCCGTAAGGGTCGTGCATTACCTTCCACCCGCTGTAAGTTCCGTAACGTTCATGGATACTTTGAATGAAATCCTTGCCCGTGGATCGAGCCTGCGCCAAAATCTCGGCAAAATTAGCTACGAAACGGACCGGATAGAATGGAAATGTAGTGACTTCTCGTTCATCTTGATACGCCTCGAGAGTGAAGGTTCTCGTGACAGCTCCGAATTCCGTACCGTCGTAGTCTATGTAGTAGCAGTCGACACGAAAATCTTGGATCTCCCCATGAGAAGATGTATCACCTGGAATGACTACTTTGTAGATCCTCCAGAGAAATTGGGCTGCGGCAACGGCGTAGCTTTGCGAGATATTCTCGGGTGCGTAGAGAATGTCCCCCACACGGAAGATGTACCAGAGGTCTTCATAGCAGACCCTGTATATCTTACTCGTATCGATCGTTTCAAATGTTTTGTAGAGTGGAAGGATTCTATTATCGACAAACTCGACGTAACACCGGATCTGTTCGAGAGCACACGGGATGGTGGTGGCGATGTGCGCTACGACAGCCTCTTTTGAGCTTCCCAGCGCTGGGATGTTGGCTAGTTCTTGGCCAATAATACCAGTCATTGCAGTTGAAATCTCATTTGAGGTGCTGACATTGCTTCTGCTTGACGTTTGTCGGTGTGGAGTGGGATGGTGACTCAAGTATTCCTCCAGAGCTTGTAGACTCTCTTTCATGCTTTGTTGAAGGCGAACAAAATACCGGAACGGTCTCACAAACGTTTGGGCGCGATAAGGATTACCTTGAAAGGGAAGCCCCTTTGGGTAACTGCAGCAACATGTTGATTGCAGTAGATTGGATGCGCACGCGTTGAACACAAGCCTTCGATGTTCGAACTCCTTTGAGAGTGTGACCATGCTCATGAATGTGGCTGTGACTCCGAAGAGCGTCTTCTTCAATGATCTCATCCTCCAGTTGTATTCCAGAGACGATGAGCACCTCTATTGCACTCCTGCCTTGTTGATCCGAGAAGTCGTTCATGAATTGCTTCCAGTTACAGTCTCGTACTTTTGCCTCAACCTCCAAGTGCGCCTTTGTGAAGCCTGAGAACAATAGGGGTGACGAGGCTGATTGTCCAGATACCGGTACCCACTTGGGTCGTGATCCAGAATATTCGGGTAATGGTCGACGGGGATAGGCCCCACGAGATTGCACAGAATTATTTGCCTTACTCTCGTCGACGTAAGTGTTGTTGGGTCTGGCTGCGGGCAACGCTTCCGTCCTGGAAAGAAGCGCCTGCAGCGAGGCTGCAATTTCGCTGATACCCTGATTCATCTGGTCCAATGTTTGGTGGATGAGGTTCATGTCTGATAGATTGTACTCGTGTTGTTCGTTGGTAATGTGTTCGGATGCTCTGGAATTCGCATTGGGAGACGCCGTAGTCGCCGGTGAGCTTTCAGTCGCCATTGAAGATACTATTATTCCGCTGGTTGACTTCCTGTTGCATTTCCCGATTGGCAGGCCTTTCGCTGACGTTTAATATCGTCGAATATATTGCTGAAGACGTCCCAGGGGGTATTGAGACGTTGTAGCGGGAGATCATGGGCTGAAGAGCCTATCTTATGGAGTGAAACTCGCGAGGCACAATGTGACAAGTATAGGCCCCAGGGGTTTATTGTCTTGAGATCCCAGAAAGAATCCTTAAATTTTGTCGGGCGTAGAGAAAGGCTTAAATGCTGTCACGAAGAGTGCAAAAGCAATTGCTACCTAGGTAATGCTTGGGGGGGGGAAGGTTGTGCATTGGCTAGACCCTATATTGCGACCAATGCGAACTTTTTATAAGCGGATGGACGATCCGAATACTGGATCAAATGGTTCTAGATTGAAGTGGCAAGCCTCTCTTAAGCACGAAGCCGTAGAAGGTCGGGGCAACCATTGGTACACGGTTGATAGTGTACAAGAATCGTGCAGAACATTGTTGCCTGCAATTCAAGGAGGGGGTGTGACGGTCTGACCAGGTGCAGTCATACTTAAAACACTGGTCATCAGCCTAATCAAAATGGCGATAGCGAAGGACGGGATATATTTCGCAAGCACAAGAAGAATACACAGTAAACTTTCGGGCAAGGAGTGGTTCGGTATCCCACGCAAACAAGCTGAATTGGCGAGTTGCATGATGGCTGGGCCCCTTCGCATATGTTGTGCTTGCCAGCTGGGAGCGGCCCGGGGGGCGGGGGCAGCTGGGATCCCAAGTCGGAAGTAGGACCAGGACTGAGCAAGACCGGCACTTGGCAGTTGATAAAAGGGATCTCTCCTGTCCATGTCTTGCCGATAAGTACATCCGAGAGGGTTGCCAAGTGAGTTTCAACCAGGAAGCAGTATGCCAACCAGAGATCCAACGATTCCCCCTAGTCTTAAGGACACCCTGGACGACGACAAGGAGATTTCCGTCTTCAGGGAGTTCCAAGTTTCCTCAACGATCGAAGGTGTACTCCCAGGCTACAAGGTTGAAACAGAGTATGACAAAAGCCAGAGCACATGGGAGGCGCCATCGTCCAAGTGAGCATAGTTCTCTGAATTATGAGCCTTCGCATACTCAAAGATCATTCTTTTAACTATTCTCTATCCCACCAGGTACCTCGACGAGCTCTTCAGTCTGGAAAGGAAGTCGAGTCCCGAAAAGACGGATCCATCCCCGTCATGGGATGATGTTTTGAAACTTATCGAAGACGCAGAAGCTAAATACAAGGATCAGGGTGACAAGAACAGATTCCGCCGAGGCCTACGGCAGGGACAAGATGTTGCGGCGGCCCTAAACGGTCTCGTCGAATTGATACCAGATGAAAGCGGCCTTGTCGTTCTCAGAATTGGGTTGTCTATGGTAATCAAAGTACGGCCCCCACTTCATTCCTGTTGACATTACTTCTACACTGAAGAAGATGATTTTGTATGACTGATGAAACAAAGGCATGGAGCAACAGGATCAAGAACCGCGAGAAAGTCCTCAATTCTCTGCGGGACATTCCTGTTCTTCTATCTCTCGCCCTCGAGAAATGAAATTCTTTCGAAACGGACAAGCAGTTGATCCAGGCGGTCCAACAAATGTATGGAAATGCCATGGACGCCATTCGCACGCTGATCGATATTCTATTCTATAATTCAGGTGGAAAATCGCTTACCCGGCGGTTTGTTCCTCACACCAAGTGCTTTATGCCCATTAACCACGATGAGGCGAAGATTGACCAGGTCCTTGAGGCTCTCAACGTCTCTAAGGCGAATGTGGACGATTTTGTAGGCATACTGGACCGGAGAAGGGATGCAGAGACTCACTTAAACACGAAATCCACTGCTGTCAGGACCATCATGATGCATAAGACTGTGGAAGATACGAAATGTTTGGTCACGGGTGTCGCAGCGGAGATTTCTGCTGGCAACGACACAATCCGGACGCACCAGCAGGAGACTACGACAAAGTTGGAAGACATGGAGATGAGATTGCATGAGTTAGGGAGCATACAGGCTTATCATACAAAGTTGTTGGAAGGCTGTGCCTCGATCCCAAAGAAGATGGAGGAATTGGGACTGACAGAATCGATACATACCTCACTCTATCGGCTCAGTACTGAGCAGATATACAAGAAGAGTATGTCAGCCCTTTGCTTCGCCCAGAACATTTCTCATTTTTGGCATCTATCCTTTATTTTGGGAAGACGAGGAGAGAGGAGGGGGTGGGGGGGGGGCAGCTTATGTTGAACCGAGAACTGAACTGACTTACCGGTAAGGTCTATCTCCGCCACGTCACATCACCAGCCCTGTTCGCCAGTATCGTCACGAGATCCTTGCCCCCGAGGATTTCATCAAGCTCCTGGGCATCCCAATACTCTCCCCCGTCGAAGATCGCGACACGGTTCTTCGCAAGAGCCACACCATATCTCCGCAACACCTCGGTCGTGGCCGCTTCCTTGTCATAGATCCTCAGTTCCAGCACCTCCTCCGCAGCCCCTCCTCTACTGTACTCCTTGTTGACGGCCACTGCAAAGAGGACTGTGTAGGAAAGGTCTCGCCAATCTCCGTGTTCTGCACCTCACTTGCCGCGATAATGGCCCAACACCCCGCATATATGATCCTGACCTTCTTCACTAGCCAGCACTCACTCTACGATGATGCGTATGACCAAGCGAGGGGTCCATGGGGCTTGGTACGCAGTCTGATTTGTCAGATATTACTATATCCGAACCAGCCACAGTGGTGCATGGATTGGCTCGAGGACGGCCTCCTTGGAGCTGTCGCCCAGGACGATATCGAGGCGTTGTGCTATCTATTCATGGGACTCGTGCAGCGGATTGTAGGCGTATCTACAATATTCTGTATTGTGGACAATATTTCCGAATTCGAGACGAGGGAAGAAGGATGGGCTGATGATCTGGAAATCGTCTTCGGTACTCTATACAGCGTGGCTAGGAAGCTCGGCCCAGGGGTTAGCTTTAAGCTATTGATGACGAGTGCCGGAAAGAGCACGCAGCTTGTGTCGTTGACTAAACCGTCAGAGCAATCATCGTTGAGGGCAGGCAACGTGCTCAACGCGGAGAAGTCTGGATCCGCTATCGCCGCGGACATTCAGAAATTAGTAGGTCGAGGAGATCTGGACGGGCAGCACTCCGGTAACTAGTATATCTATCTCGCAGTCAGGGTTGCAAATGTAGTTATTCTAATCAGTGCACAAATCAAAGCCAGCTCCAGTTGACTTGACTGGGATTCTACTTCGTCTTGTTTGATAGGAACAGGAATATAATGCTAAAAGTCTAAACATACTACTCGTGGCTTCGAAAGCTTGGGTGGGCAGGAGGTGGGTGGCACCTCGTTCTAAAAATACAATGGATACTTCCCAGCAAACATACATGTGAACTCACTCTTCTTCTCCGAGAATCGTCAGCCTCCAAAGCAACTCTGCACCCAATATGACGACCATCTTCTCCTTCGCTCTGAATACAAACGTTGGGCGACCACCTTCAAATTATTGCGGCCTGCCTCTTCCGCATAGCTCTTGAAATCAATCCTAGCAGCTACAATGACACAGTGTCTCCTGAAGAACCTTATAAGCACCGAATAATTGAGTTTGTGGTAGTTGATGCATCATCCTGTCGCATCCGGGCTCATGTGGGCGGTATGATCAAGACCTATATCCGTGTCTGGGAATCTTGTAAACAGACACCATATCAGAAGCGTCACGACCAGAATCGCCAGGATGATTGCCTGTGAACCTTGGAGGCCCAGAGACTGCACGAGTGGACCCATAACAATCGGCCCAACAGCGGCTCCCAGCTGGCCGACAGAGGCCACAAGGGAAACAGCTTTGACGTGCAGCTCCTTCGGTAGCAGCCTTGTGATCATGACTATCCCAGAGGGGAACACTGGCCCCAAAAAGAATCCCACCAGGCTGACAGCTATGATGGACACAACGGCCTGGTTGACGGCAATCATGATGCCCTGAAACACAATAGCAACTACCAGGTAGGAAGCCGTTGCCATTCGTACCCCGAGCCTGTCCGTCGCAAGGCCTAGGAGGATACGACCAGCTCCCATGCCGAGCCAGAATCCGGATGAGGAGAGCGTGGCAAGGTCGGTGGTAGCATCACGGGCGCGGAGGATAAACGTGACCCAGCCAGACATGGCAGTCTCTGTACCGACGTAGAAGAAGAAGTAGGCAGCACATATCCAGGTGACTGCGTACCCCAAAGCTCCCCTTGGACGTACCACCGGTGTTGCCCTGGACGCCTCATTCAGCCCACCTGGTCTCGACGTCTCCAAGGCGTCACGATACCGCTTTCCATCATCGAAGCGGAATGCCCAGCACAACAAAACCCACTGCAAAATGACCGCCCCGTGCAGCACATACCACATCTCCAGCCACGGCACCCCCACTACGACAACGACCGGGACCAGTCCTGCACCAACGGCAAGACTCCCGTGCAGTAGACCCTGCACGGTATTACTCCGTTCACCGAGACCTCCAGCCCAGGCAGACCAGCTGCCATGAAGCAATCCGAAGCCAAAGTTACCCACCACTCGGATGAACAAGAAGACCACGAAGTGTGCTTGACCCGGGTCGAAATAGGTGGATGCCAAAATCGTGTAGGTGAGCTGGAAGATGGGTGCGATGATGGCAATCCCCCTCTGTCCGAACCTCCTATGGATAGGCTGATTGAGTAACGCGCCGGCAATATATCCCACCGACGATATGGGGATTATCCCTGGCCTCGCGACCAGGTACCCGAGGAGCAGGAAGGAGAAAGATGTGGCGAGAAGCTTCAACGTGATGTCTGCTGAGCGGTTATGGCCGGTATCGTGTTCTTGGGTGTGGCATGCCTCAGACGCAGAGAGCTGGTCGTCATCATCAACCGGCTGAGGTGATACGTGCCTGAGGAGTGGCTGTCGCTCGGATCGAGATGGGATGGTGGACTCCATGCTTCTGAACAGAAAATAGTGTTGCAGGGCCTGAAGGCGAGATTTGATGGCTATAGCATCAGTCTAGTATGAATTTTGAGAGTCAGTGGCGGGCGTACTGAAGTCAGGAGTGTTTCGGACGACTAGAGTACCCCCACGGCTGCCTAGTGGAAGATGACGTTGGAAGAGAAGCCGAAGTTTTACCGCGGCTGGTATAGGTCATTAAAATGTAAGACATCGGAACTTTGTCGAAGCATTGGTGCTATATTGGAAGACCACTCAGCAGGTGCCACTAGAAGATTCCTCCAGCTTGCTACTTCAACTTGTTCCTGACTTCAGGAGCCTGGAGGCCAAGTGGGCATTGGGAAGCACAACCTCCTCGATCGTCTCTGGAAAGTTGAAGTACCAGTCCAAGAAGCAGATCTTGTGGGTTGAGGATGTTCTCCAATAGGGTGTTTCACTGGCTGTCCAGTCTGGTGGCTCACCTATGGCAGCCCAGTATTCGCATGGACAGGTACAGAGGCGCATATTAACCCATCCGGCTGGCATTGTGAAATGCCTCCGTAAACCACTACTTACTCTGGGTACTTAGTGAGCATCGATATTCGAATGTTGACCGTATATATAGAGTGCTTGCAGCTCTTGGGTTATCTGCAGGGCAACAACCATTCTAACCTGCCATTGCAACGTCGGTCCCGTCACCCTGAAGGATGTCACCGAATGGTTTCAACTCGGTAACAACGAGTATAGCATGATGAATCTGACATAACTCAGGGTCTGATATGTATCTGCAATCGCAGGTGACTGCATCGACAATATCCAGTCAGGACAGGGCAGGGCAGAGTCTGGTCAAGGCCATGTATGTGTTTTATATTTGTTTGCATTGATCCTGAACTCAAATCTCGACTACCTGGTATATAGTCACGTTATAAACCTAAACCCCTTGACCGCTGCTTCATGGGTTTGTGTCTTGTGACGGTATCATATCATTAAATCTCCCACGCTCTGGAGGCATAGATGTTACCTCCAGTCACTTCTTCTGCCGTCCAGCTTAGTGATATCTCGTGAGGCCTTGCAAGAGGAATTATTCATGTGTAGTAGATACAGTCTTGTATAGTAGCCAGATATGCATGTCTCACTGATTAATATGTCTCCCAAGCCACAACCGTTCCATATTTAGTGACAAGAGTCTCATGGGTGTTAAGTACTATGAGTCCTCATCCTCGGAATATACTCAGATCACTCCAGATACATGCTCGGACTGGCTATCAGCCAGGGAATGCGTAGGAAATAATTGTATTGGCAATTTGTATTGTACAAGCACTCAATAATCAATGTTTAGATGGCCAGGATTGGTAAGGTTGTGGGGCGTTTGGCACATACCCTCCGGCCCCCTGAAGCGGCCCAGGGAGCCCTCTCGAATCTACCGGTTGTTTCCCAGTCATAGGAGGACCGCCTGAATGAAATTGTTGTTGCGGTACTGTCGATGCCTGCTGGTTTACAGGATCCTGAGAATATTCCCCAAGTTGTTGCCCTTGATAACTTCGAGATGTGTGATGTGGTTGTCGTTGAGACGTGTGATGTGGTTGTCGTTGAGATGTGTGATGTGGTTGTCGTTGAGATGTGGATCTTGGGGACGGGGCCCGACCATCATCTGGGTAAGGCGCTGCTACATATTTGATGTGAAGTCAGCACTGATTCAGTGTACGGACTTGAGGTGTAGAGTATTGGTAAGGGCTTTATACTTACGAAGAGGAATTGGTGCCACGGGTCGTGAGTCTGTCCTTTCATAGACTCCGTTTCGAATATGGTCTGGAACAACAGATTCACTGTCGTTATCAGAGGAGGTGGTCTGTTATATTTGTCAGAGTGTGTCACCTGGGCAATAAGATGCATCTTACCTCTTTTGGGAGGGAGATCATCTCTTTCTTCTTCTGATACTTCTCATACAGCTGTTGTTGTTGCTCCTGCAATTTCCTCTCAAGCTGTCGTTTGTCCTCCTCCTCTTTATTCTGACGCCGACGCTCCATTTCTATCTTCACGGCTCTGTTCCCTGCCTCCTTCTTCACCTTGCTCTCTTCCACATTATTCAGTCGCCGCCTCGCCATTCTCTTTGCGAGCACCCAGGCTGCTGGCATACAGATCGCCCCGACCGCCATGTGAACACAGGCTAGAATGATGGCCACCTTGGTGAGCGAGACGCTGTCGCAGGTGAAGGTGGAAGAGTAACCTGATGCATCGTCGGTCCTCTGACAGCCGTGTGCTACAACGAGAGGGTGCTGAAAATAAGCAACACTAGTGATGAGTATTGCTGGCATCACAAGGCCGACAAAGAAGCAAATGGCCATCATCGTTGCGCTGTGACACAGATAGGGACGAGGTGTCTCCGCGGGCTTTTCGGTGTCGGGTCCAGCGAGTTTGTGAAGCCAGTACTTCGTGGATAGCTTGGAGGGTTCGTCTTCGAGGAGAGACATTTCGACTGAGTGGGATCCTGGGGTCCCGTTAGTAGTCTCGTGGGTCGACTTGTGTGTTGGTCTGCGCGATAGGCGTTTGTATCGGTTGTATCGGTATGGGGACAAAATACTTCAGAAACTCTGATGAAGGAAGCTCACTGCTGGATGGGGATTTATACCTAACAGGTCACTTTATTATCACACATATCACATACTCACAATAGCAGACCTCCAAGGCTTGAAGCGAGTCACTGGTCTCGAGTATGATGTCTGATAGGACAAACCAGGTGGCTTAAGCTTGAACTGCTATGCTTCTAAAGGTCAAGTGACTAGAGGCCGCTCAGGTGGTATAACATGGTCGGAATGGAGTCTGGTCGTAGATGATAGGCGTTTCCAGCCGAACGAAGCCGCTTCTATGGGGAGCCTTCTACATAAGTCAATACTATATCGGAGTCACAAGCTCTGGGAGCAAATTCGGACAAGGATTACCTTCATAAATATCTTGTCCTCTGTGGCAAGACTCCACGGGGGCTTGACGTCGTGACAACCCTGGGAATGTTATACGACTGTATCGAAATGATTATTCGATTCAGGGAGGTAATACTACCCTAAGGGGTACTTGGAGTGCATATGAAATAGACAAAAGTGAAAGAGAGCAGGTAGGCGCGCTTAGAGAATTACAAGACATGGCTGGGGCAACCGACTGGTCCACCCATAGGTCTACCTATCTATACATATGAGAATCGCATTCTTGACTGTGTACCGGGCTAGTTTGACAGGGTGGGCCCTAAATCCTAGGGCTTCTGTTAGCTACTCAGGCACCTTACTGAAATCCGAGGTGACTAAGTATCTTCAAGGTTATCTTGCCCGGCCCTCCTTGAGGGAGGGGGTTGCCCCAGAGGGGACCCCCACCCCCCTTCCTCACAGGAGCTAGACCGGGGGTTTCAATTCTCTGCTTGGGGGCCTCCGGCGCTTGGAATTACGGACTAGCAGTTCTCAATTGGATTTCTTGGGCAGGAAAGTGCTGAAGGTTTGTTGTGACGGTTGTTGTGAAGGTTGTTATAGTTAACCTACACTGTCAAACTGGCCCGGGATATAGTCAACGGATTGATTCCCTACCCATACTAGAATATTTGGTGGCAGAAAAACGTCGGAGGCTTGTCGCCTTCATACATGTAGTTGGAAAGGATATCATTATTCTATGTCAAATAACACGCTTGCTCATGAAGGTCAGTAAAACACGTGTCTCCCCAGCTCCACTGCATATCGTTACAAAAGACCTGGACTTGCTACACGATATGGAATCACCATATGGAATGGCTTGGAGTCAGGAGCTTCTGGAGCGTGAATACAGAAGACATGACCGAAACCCTGTCAGTTTCTGTGCTTTATCCCCCACCTAGTCTATATAGATGAATAAAAGGCCGGGCACCCGACTCCATTGAACGTAATAATTCCTTTCCGTAATACAAATTGTACCCCTCTGCTACTCACTTCCGAAAGTTCCCCGTAAAGGTCTCATCCACACTGTGAAACTTTCTCTGAATGTATACTCAAGTAACATTGCAGCTATGGAATTGGGGCGGACGGTGGATCGTGTATATCCTTCAAGTAATCTTCTTTGTGGATGATGAATTCGGGGTCTGCGATCTCGATGGTACCGTGATGGATGTGCTCTGCCGACTTGAGCTGTGTTGATTCGAAGTCTCCAGAAAGGTCGTGGCCGTTATCTCGGCAGATGAGGATAACATGGAGTTTCCCAACCGTACTTGCGCGGACCTGCCTGTTGCTTCGGCATCAAAATTGGAATTCTCTTTGTTATCCTGGGACTCCGGCTTTCTGTTCATCCTTAGGAAGGATCGGCGTGATGTTTTCCCTATGAGAAGAGCGCCCTTGGGTACGTTGCTTCTCGGCAAGGTGTTGTTCGCTGTATCATAACCTGTATCATTGCGATCCCTGCGAAGCCTCATCATTCGCTTGAATTTCGTCACAGCAGGCTCCGTATAGACGCGTTGGATTCTTTCCCGACAGGAAGGACTATTGTGTCCAGAACAACTAGAAAACATTCGGGGTTCATTCCAATCAAGGAATACGTTGTCTCTGAGTCGCCAGCGCGTGCGATACATGGACCCTCTCTCGACACTGCGCTCGAGGTCGACCACCAAGGCGGCCAATATATCACGGCCTTGAGGAACACTGTTATTCCAATGGCAAGAGGCGCAATGACCGTCATTCTGGCTCTCTATGTCGGGTCTCAGCAGCTCCCCAAACCCTTTCCCATTGAACGCTGCTGCGTGTATCGCTCGAGTTAGTGGAACCCATGCTTCTCCCCCACCATCGGGAAGGAGCTCAGCAGCCACAGAATTTATACTGAGTGACAGATCTGCGATATCTTTAAAGTCGTACCCTTCAAGTCGTGACCACGGAGACGTATTGATCCTGCTGACGATACTTTTGTCGTCTCCACGCCTGGAACTTTGGTAATCCACGATTGCCTCAAGATGGGCCAAATATCCCTTCACGCAGTCTTTGACGCAGTAGTAGTTCCGATCATCATCCTTATCTGGGTCCTTCCGATCAATGGCTGCAACGTCCCAGTATAAACGTAGTTTCATGTTGTCGGGATTTGTCAACGTTTCGTAAGCCGTAAGCATGGGATTGTCGCCCTTGCAAGGCTGGAGGTCATTTTGTTTCGAGATGCCCTTTGCTAAATGTACCACTTGCCTCATCATGCACTCTGTATCTGACCAAATGATATAAAGCACTGAGACCATCAACGAGCCAGCATCTCCGGATTTCAACATCATAGAACACAAGGAATCTGCCGCCCATGCTTCGCAACCTCGAAATATAACTGTCATCCTTGATGTGGAGTGGCTTTTCTCTAGTGCCGCGAATGAAAGCGAAGTTTACAGTGCCGTGGGGCAATACAGCTGTCATCGTGATTTGGCTGAGAGCGAACCCCGGGGGAGGCGGATCCAGGCCAGAATAGCGGATAGTGTAATTTGCGTCCTCGGCACCTGTTGGAACAATACTTGATCAGCACCAAGCAACATTCGTGACTGGTGGATATGTATAATTACCTGTTCTAACTTCGACCTTGGTCGACCACCCAACAATATGGCGGGCATTCCTGCAGGCGGCCTTGAGCTTGAGAGTATGTGCAGCACTGGACAAAGGGATGCGTTCGTCGGCAAAGGAGACCCGGGAACCGTCTTTGTTGTGAATCAAGTGCCAGAACATACAATCTTCCATCATTTTTGCAGCATATAGAAGCGTGGAAAACCCTTTCATGATCAAATTGTCATCAAAAGGAATAATGCGCTCTGCTTGTGTTAGACTTGCCTGCATATCAAGTGGTATTTCTAACCCGGGCTGTTCTGAAGGCCTCGAAGGGATAGGATATCCTTCAACAATGGTACAAGACCGAAATAGGTCATACCAGCACTGGCCCTCATCGTTTGAGAATGGTGCTACTTGACCTGTACATCTCGTCTTATATGTAGCATATATATAGGCAGTGCCAACATGCCTCTCTGCTTGAGGAAAGCAGCACATACATACCTTCTAGTCACAACTGACAGCGATCATAGATTGCAGCTTCTTGTATCTGGGCTACTATGTATGCGTTGGTGTGCCTGGCACACCTCCAGGCTACCAGCAAGCCAACATCATCTGCTTCAGCAACTTCAACTGGGCCATCCCCAGAACAGACTGGCATTATTTCAACTTGTGAGGACAGTTTCAACCCCTTGCTGTGTTCTAGTCATAAAAGCTGAGTGTTGTGTACGTAGGCACCAGCTTTTACAAGGTTGTGTCTGGGGACACTTGCCAAAAGATCACCGACAACTACGGCACGTTTACTTTGGGCGCGAGACGTCAAGGTGTGGCACAAGACTGTGGGGAAAAGTGAGGCCAAGCAACAGCGCCAGACTCAGTGTGGGGTATGCTAATTATATTTCCTAGGTACGTACTGACTACGTACCTTCGGTACTATATACCTAGGTACCTAGGTATGAGCGGCGTCACGCCTAGCCCCTACTCCACTCGAAGGTACAAAACACCTTGTTCGATCATTTTCGCATGCCAAATTTCCCTTCATGTTCCAAGTGCACTCACTGCCACGTCTCCAGCCAAGTTGAGCAAGCTAAGCAACCCCTGCCCCTCCCTTCCAACGCGTCGTTCTCGCAGCGGCAGATTTGGTGGGCAATTGAATCACTCACCGCGGGAATCCATCGAACAGACACCCAAGACTGCCTCTCAGTACACCAAAAAGCCAGCAGCCATGCCTACAATAATACCCCACTCAAGCGGCAAAACTGTTTCGAGCATCAAGCCTACAGAAATACCAAGCGTCAAATATTGCAGTATCACTCACGACGAGGCGATTCTGGCAAACTATCTTGAATATGACGGCGAGGACGAATCTGACTACGACTCTGACTATGACGACCTAGAGTACCTGTCCGAGGGCAGGGAGGTCTACAACAATGGCCGCCTCTACCCAATCTGCATAGGAGACAAGATCAAGTTCCAGGTCGGGAATGTACTTGAAGACCGGTACCAGATAAGCCATCGTCTTGGTCGGGGCGGCTACTCTACCGTCTGGCTAGCTCAAGATCTAAGGTTGAACGAAGCAGTGGCCTTGAAGATCATGGTACCCGGAGACACTGGCGACAAGGAGTACAACATGCAGAAAGTGGTTGCCCAAGATGTCCAAGATTCGTCTCATGTTCTCTTGTGCAAGTTAGAGGATACGTTCCTGCTGAAGGGGCTGAAAGGGAACCATAGAGTTCTGGTCTTACCGCTAGCTGGACCAGATCTCGGGACACTGGGAATAGACAGACCACTTCTCCAACGAATGTCCGCTGCGAAGCAAGCGTTGCAAGCTATTGAAAGCTTCCATAAGGCTGGTTTAGTCCACAGTGGTAAGCCACAACCCCCCCCC
>LKEA01000016.1:119977-209007 GCA_003795315.1 Cytospora schulzeri | reverse complement strand
ACTAAGCTTTGATTTTACTCCTGAATTCTAACGGCCTCTAGATATCAGCCTAGGCAATCTATTATGTGGTATCAAGACAGATTGTAAGGGAAAGTTCAAAAGTCTGAGCACAACATACAGCGAGCTCGGTTTCCCTAAGAGAATCCGATACGAGACTGAGTGGAATGAGAATGGGAAAATCTCAAAGAAGCTGCTAGAACTCGTCAAGCCTTTGGAAATCCCCACCGCATGGCTCAGTGATAAGGTCTACCTGACAGACTTTGGAACCACATTCAGAGCTGGTACCAAGGTCGAGAACAAACTCCAAGGAGTTCCGAGTTTCTGTGCCCCCGAGCGCTTCCACGGTCAATGGCCCAGCCCTGCGAGTGATATGTGGAGCTTTGGGCTCATCTTCTTCTACCTCTACACTGGAAAAGTCCCTTTCCAGGGGATTATGTCACATACCGCCGGGGACATTTTATCAGCTATGGTAAACCGATTGGGACCTCTGCCCGAGAAATGGAAGGGGCTTTACACAACGGGCACGCAGCCTGACGCGTCATGGTATGATCCGGAGAACAATTCATTACCGGTTCCAGATAGGACCTTGGAGAAGATCATCCATGACCGGCAGCGACCTGGTAGTGATGAAGCTGAAAGGCTTCTCGAATCGAAGACGGAGAAACACGCACTGGCGGTCTTCAAAAAGGTCTTTTCCTACCTGCCGGAGCGTCGTCCGACAGCATCCCAACTTCTCCAAGATCCAGACTTCAAGAAGTTGTTAGAAATGTGCGGCGTTCAAGGCGGGGCTGCAGGGCACTAGAAGTTGATTTGAAATCGTGGATTTGGTAGCCCGCACCGGCACATGCATACATGCCTTCACATCATGTACGAATAGCGCCTCTTCTTAGTTTTGTTGCTTTTTCGCTCTTTCAACGCAATGCATCTTTACTTTCATTTCCTGCTTGACACTGGGGACTTCTGACAGCTATAGTATTCGACGCGCATGAACTTGAAGAATTCATGAAGTTATCAAATTGAAACTCGAGTAAACAACCTGGAAAGACTCAGATCCAATCAAGCACTACCTAGGTAGTAAGGTGAACAAGGTATATCAGTAGGCTCAGGGGCTGCCACACGCGCCTCATAAGCCCACCGTGATTCAAATAACGCTCATCACCCCTTCCCTAGAGCTGGATTTCCGTTAACTATTCTTGTAACTCGGTGAGAAGCATAGATAACTACATAGGTAGATTCTGGAAAGGAGGCTGTGAGATATAGCAGTAGCTGATCTATAACAAAAAGATTTGCAGTGAGTGACCTTTATATGCATAAGTGGTCTAGCATCTCCGAAAACAGCATTAATAGTGTAACTCAGGCTGTCACGATACAGAGTGATAGAAGAGGCAGAGCTGCAGACCCAGTATATTTGTAAGCACTTTGGTTAAAGAGAAGGAAGGAAGAGCTGCAGCTCTCCTTCCCGGAGCTATCAATCGGCAACTGCAGGGCTAGTGGGCAACCCTAACACTAGCATATGGATTTATTTAGGTAGAGATATTGGATCAGAGATGATAGTTATCTCTTAAGAGTAAGGGGTTTGCACTTGTATCTACTGCATGACAACATAACAATGCGACATATTCATCATTTAATCCGTTCAGTTTCGTGTCTGCTTTCGTTTTTGTTCTTATTGCTATACTGACCTCTATGTATTGTTTGATAATGATATGTTTCCCACCGGCACGCACTTTGAAGGAAAATGGACGGCCTCTAGGCTATATTCTCGAGGCTATTATGAAATGCCCCTAGTTATACTAATATTAAGCCTTATATACTAATTTGTCGATTCTCAGGTAAATAGTTTAGGCTGTTCCCTGACCTGAGGTATAGGTCTCTATTAGTATTCATTATAATTAATCTATAAACTGTTGGGTTAAGGATTATTAGCTTACCTATCCTTAGAGATGTATTCAGGCTTTCTCTTCAAATGTCTATATTGCAGTTCGTTAAGAAGCCGCGTATGCTAATACTTATAGACTATAGGTTCAAACTGTCTGTTGACTAACGGGCTGGTAATGCTCCAGGCGTGGTGGAACTGGAGACGTAGCAGTACAGATTTGGAGGATATGCTGCATCTGAATGGGCTCAAGCTGGGCGATTTGAGGTTATTTATTATTTCATCAAGAGGTGTTTGTTTTGATGTTGCTCTAACGTCAAATGCCTGGTTCTCACGGTAGCCAGAAGTTCACGGATCAGTTCAACCGCCTCATTAAACCCATACTATAGTCACCTGTCTCGACATTATCGCATCCCTACCTGGCTGAGGACATCCGGAAATGCTTATAACACTATTTACAGAACACCGATCCACTTTCATACCAGCGACAGCATCACCGCATCACACACTGCAACCCCATCTACAGGAAGAGCCAGGAGATTCATCCCATGAGCAACGCGATGCTTTTGCGGTTTAGTATCTGACGACGATCAGGATTCTCTGCTCCAGCATCTGTATCTACAGGTACGTTGTCCATGAGCTGCTTCACCACCTTTTCTAATTCAGTGTACTCCTCTTCTGTGCATCCGCTCTCAATCTTTCGAATGGATATCAGTATGTACAATCACTCACTGAGCGCTAGAGGGATCGCACCTGAATATTTTGTGTCAAACTGGAGTGTCTGAAATCAATCATTGTCGCCGGATCTCCGATGTGTATGATGTGATCCAATTCATGAACCTGTATGGATCAGCGAGCGTCTTTTCTAAAACAAACGAAAAGCAAAGCGACAGAAGGGGAGGGGATGGGGTTGGACCAGAATCACTGACTTGCTTCTCAAATCCGGCCATGACGCTCGGTGAAAGGCCATGCATAATTGTCCATATACGATCGAAACATCCTGCAAGTTTTGTTTGCAAGAGGTTGACGATTAGACGATCTTGTTAAAACCAATGATTGCTTATAAAGAGCAAGGACGTCTCGGGGAGCGGACCTACGTCTATATCCAGACAAAATCGAGTATCTGTATATACAGATCGGACGGGAGTTATTATAGACTGCTGTCTACACACGCAACGCCAAAATACGATATTCAAGGCAGGTCAAACTAACCCTAATATTAACCTGTATCCTCTTGGTTTATGTCAGCAGTTACCCGGGGTTGCCACTGCGCAGCGGCTATACTCTCTTGTTCTAGCACCTCCAAGCACCTTTGTCCTCTTCATTGAGAATGAGTTTGCTAGGTTGGATGAAAATTATTCTTCTGTTAGCATCTTGGGCATTTCGATCAACCGATCAGCAGTGCTACATCCGTCCGGTTGTCATGATTGCTTCTGCAGATCGACAGGGATTCAACATTGACCCGGAGTTTGAGCTGATAGCAGAAATACTGTCTGAGTTCAACCCAGACCGTGAGCATACGACAAAAACAGCCGAGGCGTCATGGAAGCGGCGATTCTCTGGTATCATAGCTTTAGATGGGGATAAGTAGTGCTATACAGGTCTGACCGAATTGAGTTCGCAGTCGTGTATATACGTTTAGTATTTTCAATTGGACAGGGCCATCTACCACGCTCCGTTGCAGAGCTAGCAAGTCAAATCGATCCAAGATGTTAATGTGGGTTTTTGAGAAAGACAAAGAGAAGAGCGCGTAAAATAACGTTCAATCACTATTGGGCAAATTAAATTAGGAACCGATAAACCAGCAAGAGAAGTAGTCTACTGGCAAACAAAGAGTCTATTAGCAGAAAACTAATAAAAAAGATTACTGAAAATAAGAAATAAATCCCGAAATGCGAGAAGCAGGATGTTATAGGTGGTGGCGCTTGGATGAGAATAAGAAATAATTCTCGAGATATGGTAAGCACCTGCAGGAATTCAGATGCTGTGTCGCTTAGTGTACGTGCGGAAATAGATTCCGGATTTCTAATCTATGACAACTACCTAGGTAATCTCAAGTACAGGGAGAATAAGTATGCCTTCATAGCACTTCCGGCCATGGTGCTGCCACTTCTGGATCTTCCTGGGCACTGCGAAGAATACCAATCATATCGTCATATAGCCCTCTGTTGTCTTACACGGATTCTCGCGCGAAGATCCTTTTCCGTAGTTAGTCGACCCAGGGATCAAGGCTTAGTAAGACGGTGTAAAGTGTTTCGTAACAAGCGGGAGGAAGAATCGATCGGCAACGAGACCTTACTTCTCCAATACCAGGTCCCTTAGTAGCATATAGTTCCATTACTCAAATTATCGAATAACGATATCCTCGCCTATAGATTAGGGAGGGTAGTAAATACAGACCCAGAAAAGAACCCAGAAGAAGGATTCCAGGTCATATACAAACGTATATAACTCGCTATCAAGCGCCCCAATAGCTATAAATACTAGTGTTCCGGTAATCCCTTTCGATCCCGAGGTATCGGCTCGCTATATATTAACGGCAAGGTTAAGATCTATCAGAAAGGAAGCACGAGCCGGGTCCTCCTTACTGATTATAAGATTATTCATCGAGATATCGCGATATAGTGCAAAACTTTCACAAGGGGCAGTACATTTCCACCTCGGAGAGCGCACGAGTCTCCAATAATCAGATTTGGGCTCAGGTACATGTAACAGGGGGGCACTGCAAGCCAAACATTCTGTATTCTAGGGATATTCTCGGTCTTCTGGCTTGATTCGAACACGATCACCTTTTGCTCAATTACATATGAAGGGGGGCAATAATACTTTCTATAAGTTGTACACATGATAATATCATCAATTTCATCGTCCATCTGCGATCCAACTGGTCGAATAGTAATCATGTCCACACTTCCCAACCGCTGCTACACACTGATCCAAATCTCATTCCCAACAAAAGCAATACATGGTCTAGGTATCTCAGGGTATGTAGTCCCAGCCCCAAGATCACGTGTGCCGTGCACGCCCTTCTCCCTAAACCCCGCTCGCTTCGTCAGAGCAACATGAAACAGTCACCACATAACAGGTTACCACACCAAGTTTACCCATTCACCAACTGTGGGTTGACGTTCTATTGGTGAGGCCGTGAGAAAATGTGAACTACGCTCTCCAATAATTTCTCTGCCATTCTGTTCATCTTCGACTTTATTTGCAAGAGCCCATCCCGTGACCGTTGGCCCTAGGAGCGGCATCAAGGCACGATTCAGCACCTGGGCATGAAGCAACCAACTTCACCACGGGGGAAGATCTATCGCTTCGTTCCCAGCGACCTCTGGAGTGAAGACGCCAAGAGATACGTACACCTAAGCGGACAGGTCGTGAAGCACATGGTCCTGATAGTGGACCGGCCACTGCAGTCAAAGAATTGGAAGGGATGGGTGAAAGTCGCAACGGTCTGGCTGAGCTCACCAGCTATTATTCTCTGGGACGTAATGCTAACTTGGAGCTATACGATATAGATTACCACGACGATTGCCGACGGTGTTGACGATGGATGACCTTTACGTCCCGATCGCTCCAACGCGGAAGAACCGAAGCACCAATATGCAGCTGAAACTAGCCGATGACCCATACGGCACAAGAGGCCTCCCTTACTGCTCTTTCTTACGAGTAGATGCCCTCCATGAAGTACCTATGGAGATATTGGAACCTCAGCTAAGCCACGGGAGACATCTTGAATTGAAGGAAAATTCCTATCGTGGCTTGCAGCATTTCATCAGACAAAGACAGATCGTATAGGCAGTTCTCGGCTTGGTACATACAGTATCAGGATGTCACGACGGTTGTTCTTGATGGTGTCGATCCTGTTGAATATGTCGACCCGGTGGAGTCTGTTGAATCTATGCGCTTGGACAAGTCAACTGATCAAGCGGAGGAGCCGACTATGAGTGCGCGGAGCGTCAGCGAGTTTGAGTGATGCGTGGGGGAAAGGACCCATTTTTCGATCAGTCATGGAGGAAACTCGGGCATAAATCGCTTCGAAGTAGGTGACGCAGTTAGATGGTCACCTCGATGAAGCATTACAGTAGGACAATGAAGCTGGCAAGCAGCCCGGGATGTGAACTTGATCGGGCGGCACTTAATTTTGTGTGGAAGCAGATTGGCTGGACGACAAGCTTTGGTTGAAAGGCCAGAATGTAGAATCAGTCTATCATTTTCGATAAGCCAAGTCTCGTACCTTTCTAGGCGACCTCGCCTGACTGGCATTTGACAACCATCATTGACAATTACTTCTGTAGCATGGGTTCATGCAACTGATCCGACCTTTTCTCGTTATAGGTACACCAGACAAGCATAAACGCCGGGGTTTTAGAGTTTATGAAGGACGCAAAGGTCTCAACTACTCTGAGGTACCTGTCCCGCCTCCGGCCTGCTCTTGATTGCTGGCGTGACAGCTCAGGAGCAATCAAGTACACAGGAGTAGAGATTGGTATCAGGCACTAGTTCTAAGAATGTGATGTACCAACAAAGGTGCCAGACCGCACGTACCGAACCATTGTGGGCAAGTCCTGGGACACGTTGGTACTTGTAAATGTTGGGGGTTTTGATTCTCCAGCAATAGAGAGAGTGAAAGGTGAGGCCGACGGAGTTTTGCGCCAGAGCAGAGTCTGCTGAAGGGGTTTAAGCGGAATGTATATGATCTCCGCTTCTTATCCCCGCTTATTAATTACCAAACGGAAGAAATATTTCAAGAATCAAGTTTACTATCTGCGTGCGCAGTATATCAGCGCGTGAGTTGGCTCATATATCGCAGCCGGTTTTAGGCAAACCCACATATATGCGCTGCATCTTGCTACAGAGTCTACAAAGTCGTCAAGAAAGCAGAACTCGAGTTGTTCCTAACAGCTACACCTCAAGTAACGCCTAGTCCACCCCTGTTAAGTACTCATTCTTTGTATTACACACACATCTTTATCATGACGGCTATCACCCCAATCAGCACCGGACAACATCCAATGTTGAAGAGGTCGCCGAGGCCTTGAAGGTTCAAATCAGCAAGTCACCCGTTCGGACCTTGCCGAACATCCCTGAATAATCATATCAATATGTGAGGGGCCCGGATTTGACAATTTGCACAGACGGTCGCACCTTCATCATTCCGGTTCATACTGGCATGATCATGAGCACTTATATTGGAAGCAATCTTGATCCCAGCGCGTCTGCGAATATCGGCGAGATTACCAAAAGAACACAGGCCTCCAATGATACGTGAAACTAGCCCAGCCCCCGTTTGTTTCTGGCGTTTATTCTATTATTTTTCCTCTAGGAGAAGACGGAAGGTGAAGGCAGGAGGAAGATGCACACCTGCTCAAGCTTCGGATGCTTCTACCGGACCATCGCGATATCCGTGTTTCGAGGTTGATATGAAAGTTGCAGCGGTTGCTGATTTCATGTGACTGCCTCGCAGGTACTGGGACGAGCCCCAGGTCAAGGCCCTGGAACAGGGCGTGGCGACGCCTCTCGTCGCGGCACTCGACCCAAGGTACCGGGCAAATCGCCCGCCTATCTCGCCAATAGCCATGTCGAGGCTCCATCATATGAGTATGCTAGCGACTCTGAGAGTGCCGGGAAGCTGCTGAAGTTGAGCGAAGAGTTGGTCGGGAAGACTTTCCAGTACTGATCTGTTGATTGATTACCCTAGGGTACATAAGTACAAAGCGAGCAGTCATGTCTGTGCTGGGCCAACATTGGGTACGCGGGATGCTGGGGATTGTGTATTCTATTCTAAATGTGGCAGCCCTCTTGACATTCTCAATGGAGTCATGAATAATTATATGGAACACACGCTTGAACGTTCCAAGGGCCTAATGTATTGATCCGAAACCCGTATAATCATTTACATAGTAATGCCTTATACAAGTCAGTCTATTATAAGGAGACCAGCCTATAATCCCCTTCATACTTCCCATACTTCCCATACAAAACAATGCAGCAAAGTCAGGTATCCAGCAAAGGAGGGCCAATCCACCCGATCACCGGACCTACAGGGGCAAATGCGTAGTTTAGTATTGTCCGTTCAAAAATATCACCAACAAATAACACCCTTCTAATATGCTTCTGCAACTACACAGAGGTTGTCATACTGCTTGTTCATTGCGCTTGCAGTATGAGCAGCTCTCGAATTCTTCATGGGTGACAAAGTGGCTAAGAAAGTTTGCAACTGGAGGGTCCAGTCAGGAAGAAAAAGGGGGATGGGGATCCACATCTTACCGCCCATCTGACATTGAGTGCATACGTGAGGTGAGCTGGTACCGGACTGGTGTTTCAAAAAAGAAACAAACTACGGCGATGCGCTGAAGAGCTGAAAGTCAGCAACAAGTAAACGCGTGGTCCAACCAATCTGACGGCGGCCGCCTTGTAGGATTCAGGCACAAAAGGGGCACGAGAGAGGCACAAGAGGCAGAGGTAATGCCAACCTGTGGCACAGTTGATCGCCATATCCTAAAAGCGGGACCTTATGTGACCCAGCGGTCAGCTCCTTCGGCTCGTCACTCAATGATACATCCCCAGGAAGTATATATATATATATACATAGCTGCCAGCTCAACGCAAGTTTCCTTTTCTTGGAGGTCTGTTCGTTTCTAATATGTCAAGGATTCGCCGCTTACACCACCGACACATACTTACGCCTGGAATTATCCAATAGTGACCCGAATTAGCCAAAGAATTTGAAAAGATCAAGTTAATTATCCTCTGCTGGCACGACAAACCCATATCAGCTGCAAAGCCCATCGCAACCGAAACTCACAAGGAACAGACAATGTCTTACTATCCAGGCCAACACGGTCAACAATACCCCCCACCTCCACCAGGGCAGAATTACCCGGCACCAGCCTACCAGGGCCATCATCGTATGGACCAACTCAAAATTTCCCTACAAGTCAAACACTGACCTTCCTTTCAAGCATCTCAACAATATCCTCCTCCACCACCACCACAAGGATATCCTCCCCAAGGACATGGCCCGCAAGGCCATGCTCCCCCAGGCCACGCCCCCCCAGGGCCTGTCCCAGGGCCCGCAGCACCCGCACCAGGCACAGGCATGATGACAATTCGCGACCACGGCACCTTCGCCGGCGGCAGCTATTCCATCACCCACCGGGACACCAACACCGTGCTGACGGTCGACCTCGCCCAAGGGGGCATCGTCAAGTCCCAGCCTGGCGCAATGATCCACATGAGCGGCACCGTGCAGCTCGGCGGCAAGATCAAGTTCAGCTTCGGGAAGCTGTTTACCGGCGGCGACATGGCCGAGTCTACCTACACCGGTCACGGTAAGGTAACGCTGGGGCCCACGCTGTTCGGCGATATCATCACTCTGCCGATCGATGGGAGCACCAAGTGGAAGATGGGCAAGGATGCGTTCCTGGCTTGCACGGCCGATGTGAAGAAGGAGACCAAGGCGCAGGGCTTTGGCAAGGCGTTGTTTAGTGGGGAGGATATGTTCGTGTACAACGTCATCGGGAACGGGCTGATGTGGATAAAGAGCTTTGGAGCTGTTGACAGGATCGATGTGAGCATACTCCCCTCTCCTCCCCCCCCCCTCTAACTGCTTGATCAGCGCTCTCACCTAGGTACCGGGATGATTTACTAACACACTGACTAGTTACGGCCGGGCGAGCAGCACATCGTTGACAACGGTCACCTGGTGGCGTGGAGCTGCGATTACAAGATCGAGAAGGCAGGGGGCGGGATGATGACCAGCTTGAAGACAGGAGAGGGTCTCGTTTGTCGATTTACGGGACCTGGATCGGTTTACATCCAGTCACGGAACGGAGAGGCATTTGAGGAGTACATCAGGTCCGTGGCGCAGGTAAATAACAACTGAGCGCGACGCAACTGCGGTTCAGGTGCTTGCCCTAAAGCCCTTTGCAAATCAAGACTTGGCGAGCTCTTTCGTTACTATTACTGCACACGAAGCACATTTGTACAAAAAGAGGAACGTTTCAATACCGAGGGTATTACCGTAGCCTTCATCTATACGTACTGTTACAGCCTGGAGGTCTCTTTGCCTGTTACCTCTACATGTTTGTCTGACCTTGGCTTTCAGCATTGCACAATGATAGCATATGCATCATGCCTCATGTCATAGCTGCACATACATTTCCCAACCCATCATAGGGAGCCATAATCTGGCGGCCAACATAGAGGTGGGATATGGTCAACTGTGTGCGTCGAACCGTTTGAAAACCCAAAGTAATGTTTGTCTAAATTAGACTGAGACGTCGGAGGTTGATGCCTCAGGACATGTGATTATTTGCTTGTCTAACGAATGTATCCCAGTCACTCGTGCCATTCCTGGCATATCTCTCACTCCTATCATTCCTGTCATACTTGTCATACTTGTCTTTCTTGTCACTTCTGACCTTCTTGGCTTCCTCTCTCTTGAACTTCTTGGGTTTCTCTCTCTTGACCTGCTTGACCTCCATGTCGTAGCTGGAATCCCTGGTGGTGATCTCATTCCTAAGTTCCCCTTCCTTTCTTGGCTTGAATACCATCGTGATTTGCCCATGCGTGTAGTTCACCATTTTCTCGCCCCACAGCTCTTTCATAGCGCCGAGAAATATCTCCGAGAATTCGTCAACGTCAGATATGTCTGGATTCTGGAGACAGGTCCTCTTCCATATGGCGCAGCAGCAGTGGAAGTATAAAATTGCGGAAAGGGGCCGTGCATTGCCCCTGAAAGCAAGCAGCCGGCCGTCGATATCCACTCCCATCAACTCCGTAGCGTACTGATATTTCGGATATACCTGGACCCGTAGGCCCTCGTTCGACGGATCTACGACCTTCCATCGGTAATCCATGTCTTTGGATGTGGAGGCGACGTCGTCGGGGACGATGGTCAACGCCCAGTCATCCAGAGCCTTTTTGATAGGCTTCGGAAGCATGAGACCATTGTTTCCCTGCCATACCGGGCCAGGACCCATAATCTCTTCTCTCAACATCGATCCCAGCGCTGGTGGGTAGATGTGCGTTGGGTGGATCCAGCTCTCCGGTACCCATTCTCCCGTGAGTATACTCCAGAACTTGTTTGTACACTCGGCAGGCCGTTGGTTGATACCGTACCGGGTGAGTATATCCTTCTTAAAAGACTTTTGCAACCGCGTTATGTACATGTGCTGCTCATGTGCGTCCAATGGGACCCTTTCGTTGCTGGGGCCGATCCATTCCTGTGGGCTCTTGGGTTTGCGGAAGAGATGCGGCAACTGCACCCCCAAGAGGGCTCGTGGCGACCACCGTAAAGGTTTGATCATGGACATGGTGATGTGCCTGGCACTTCCACGTGTCGTTTCAATATCGTCACACTACCACTTTAGTGGAAGACAGTTCGAAATGTGTCACGCGCTGGCGAGGTCCTGATAGGTTGTGGCAAGGCGAGCCCAGCCGCTCCACAAAGCCAATAGCGTGGATGTGACCGACAACTGTAAGAAAGTGGTGTTGATGTTTTATCGAGTAGAGGTTTCCACATGCAAGAAAACGGAAAGGGGGAGTAAGTATGACTATCTGGGTCAATGTTGTCCGTATCCAGGTAGATGGCGGAGGTCGGCAGTCTCGTCGCTCGGGATGAAAAAAACCAAACTGCCCTCAAGGGGGGGGGGTGTGGCTAGGCTTCTGTGACATTATCAGGGTTAGGGTATTTAGTACCCACACAGACGGGCGATCAATATCCCTGCGAAAATGGGAAGGGAGCACAGAAAGCAAGTACCACGACCTGGAGGATCTTCCAGCACAACCATACCAATAAGCTATTCCAGCGTTAGTTGGGTTTAATATTGATTAACCACGTTCCGACAACCGTAATGGCACAGGACATTTGAAGTTTGCACAATATCATGATTGTTACCGGTTTCGCTTTACGTACCTCGAAATCTGCCACCTTCAGTATTGATAATCAACCTGCATTGTAAGTGGCTCGGAGTCAAATATTTGTTACTGGATGAAAGAATGACTGGAGCAGCGTTTGGATGGCCTCGTGTATTGACCCGAAAGGGGGCATATATTTGATATTGTTACCTAGGTAAAGACTGTCCCAAATACTTAGGAAAAACGAATTCGTCCATGTCTCAGCAGCAATTGCCGGTGTTTTGTTTTTGGTTTTCTTTTTTCTTGATTGAGGAGGGTTTTTTTTTCTTTCTCTTTCTTTCTTCTTCTTTTCTTTTTTGTTGCTGTCGTGGGGAATGGTCTGCCATAAGACCCGGGTGTGAACATCGAGAACGTTGCTGGTTCTCATCTTCTGTCGTTTTATGTTGCTACCAGGCAAAACAACCTTGGAAGAAATGACCGTCTATTGATTCCCATCAAAGTAAAAACTCTTACAATCCAAAGAAGACAATCTTGGAACTCGAAGAAAACAAAGTCAATTAATATCCAACATAAAATATACGTGACCACTCCGTTGAATTTGGTACCCTACGGCCCTACGCAAGCTCTGGGGAGAGCACCAAATTTCCACGTATATTTATCGATCAAAGCATCTGCGAGGTTATATTGTCAGCCAGTGTAAATAGTGTAGAGTGGTCAAAGATTCAGCGGACCTGGAGCGTTCATTTAAGGAAATTGTTAAGGATCTGGTTGAACTGACCAATCCGCGCATCGGGTTTTTTTTCTAGCCAATCCACGCACGAGAAACCTGCGGCACAGTTCCAGAGGAATTAAGCTCGCTCCGCTGAATAAGCGGTGAATACATCATCGCTCACTTCCAGCGGACGGTAGCATCAGCGCGCTGGGCACGTTGACGGTCCAGGGAAGGAAATGAAAATGCATCATAAGGGCCCGATGGGGTCCTATAACGTATATCGAGCCGGGATCACTTGGGTGCGAAGCTCGTATAGTCAAGTCCATCAAACATATGATCTTCCAGGGACGGGGCCCCCAAAACCGACACTGAGGCTGGCATGGTCTGCGTCCTGTCGATATCGACGTCGGGTAACTTCCAGGGTTGCTGTGGATGAGACGTATCGTAGGCAGAGGCCATGGATCCATTCGGTATTGGAGCGGATGGGTTCTCGTCACTCTGATTTATATTAGAGAACGGCAGTCCATCATTACCAAAGTCGGCAGGCGCCACGCCAACAGCAGGATTATGCGGAAATCCGGGTGAGACAGTATGCATTTGGGTCTCGACTATTGATCGTCAGAAACAAAGACCTTGGCCGAGCGTAACTCTCCGGTAAACTTACCTGGGTTGAGCCCAATGGAACTTTGAGCGTAGACAGATTCTTCATTCAAAGGCCAATTAGATAGACCCGTCAGCCAATCGACCTCCGCAGTCTTCGACGGGACCATGGAAGTCCCAAGAGCAGAGATTCCAAACTCCGTTCTCTCAACTGGTGGCTGATGGGTGTCCACTTCCTTGATGAGTTGTCGACCAAGATCAATGTCGATGCCAGTGTAGGGGACGTTATCGTCACAGACAAGCAGATACTGCATGGTGACTCCAGGGACCCCTTGGATCGCCATTGCGACCTCGACAAAGCGCTTGAAGGCTTTGGAACCATGATACAAATCAGTTGCTTGGTTGGTAATGCTTGAACAATCGGGGAACTCGATCGCATCAAATCCAAGACGTCTCACGGTTTGTGCGTGTATGACAGACATCTCTTGACTGCAGTACTGTCTATATGTGATATTCTCGAACCGTCCCCGTGCATTGCGAATGCATATCGGCATGGGTTCTTGGCAGGCTAGTACCCGAGGAGTCAAGCTCGGACCAGAGATTGATTGGGGGATCATCGCGCGATCAATAGAGTATAGCATCGGATCGATGGGGATATCGTCGATGTCGTAATAAGTATCTCCAGTGGCCAAAGATGGTTCGGCTGTTGCCGAGCTCATCGGGAAAGGCATAAGAGGAAAGCAGTTAGGTTCGCTGCTGGTAGAAATTGGGCCAATCTAGGGGATGTCAGGTTAGGACTTATGAGAGGAATAGGCACAAGCGAACGTTACTAACCTTGATCTGTGGTCCGGCATGTTGGATTGTCTTTGGGGGACAAGGCTTCGATATTCCATCCTTTCCTAGCTTTCTTCCATAGACAAGCGGACGTCGTGCCCGTCGCACACGCTTTCCATTTCTCAAGCTCCCCTTAGGCTGATGATGTTTTCTCATCCAATTGTTGTCCATCTGGAAGGGGTGTATATGGAAACACGGCGTAGCGGTCTACCAAATCTGAATGTCAACCTCGGAAAGCAAGGGGTCATGTTCCAGCGAATACAAGGAAGTTTTTCAGATATGCAGATTGATTGCACCACCGCCAGCCTCAACTGAGTGACTTGAAGTGAGGAAAGAAGCAGAAAGAGTGAGAGCCTTGTTTATTTGATCTCAAGGCTGGCAACGTGCCATGAGCTACAAATAGGACTTTTTCAGGTGACAACAATAACGAAAGGAAACGCAGGTTTGGCGCAGTACATGAGCTGTAAATTACAACTGGAAAGGAATTACAAGGGAGAATGTGTTGGAGGGGGAGGGGGGTGTGTCGACGGAAGAGATGAGGACCACAGAGGACCAGTAGGCCACTGCTCGGAGACGTAAGGAAAGCTGGAGGTTCATGAGAGCCAGAGGTAGTTATCTGAACCCACGCATCAATCATACTACTGCATGAACTACCCGCTACACCTTGTCCTGTCAATTGTAATTCATGTGACCCCTTCCAGATGTATGTCTGATGTACAAAACGCCATCGAGTAGGGGTTGATTGGCGCACGTAAACATGCATGTTTTCACGAGAGCCAATTCGTCTGAAGACCTTAGCCCGCTAGTAAGTCAGGCAGGGGACTATCGATAGGTCGTGGCTTTTCTATACTTCCCATACAGTTTCCATCGAGACGGTCATACCTACTCTAAGGTAGGTCGAGCCATATCCTGCAAGCTGCAGGGAAAGTAGCTTGAGAGCACTTGAGGGTGTGCAAAGGAAGACATTTTGAAGATTTGTGACAATACAGGAAATCGGTGTCATACTTCCACCAATCCCACGTGAAAGAGTCAAGGTAACTTGTACTGTGCGGAAGTGTTTCCGCTTGCCCAGATGGTCAACATTGAACTGTCGCCTTTGACGAGTATATTCTTCCCAATGACCAGCCCGTATCACGTAACGTCCCAGAGCAGTAGCCATCTATGTCAGGTATCTTAATTATATCTACATCCCAGAAACTCACTGTATGTTTGACTATATCTAGCTTCATGGAAATGCCTGGGGCTGGGACTTGCTGATCACCCCATCGCCTTCATTGCGAGATGGTTGCAACCCCGGGGCCCCCAGATGACGACCTGCATGACACCACTTCACTTTGGACGTATTTTCAGCTGCCCAACTCTCGAAATGGCGCTTGAATAATAGCTACTATTGGCTGCCTTGATTTCAAGTTTTATTCGAGACGAGTGAGATGATGCTGTAAGGGCCATAATAGTGAGGCGGTCGAGGGGGAATTGGTCACTGAAGAGTGAACCTCATCGGGTTATTAAATACGGAAAGTGTCCGTACACATTTGCAAAGATTGGGCATCAATTCAACCTCAAAGACAAAGATATAGTGACCGTCTCGTACACACATCACCATACATACATATGCCTCCATACCCGTCACGTACGGCACTCTGGCTATGCTACAGGATGGGTCCGCCACGAAGTCCAGTCCGCAAACTCGACAACAGAGCCCGTCAGAGCCGCATACGGTTCGCCCAGGCGGCAATTATACCTACTCGGACGACTCGACGCTCGCAGGAGTAGCAACCAATCGGCTCGACCAAACAATGTGGCCATGCAGTACATGCGACAAACAGAGCAAGAAAGAATACCAAACTTGGTCACCTACATTTGCCGACGACGTCAAACTGCGTCAGGAAGCATTGGACGAGCTGCTGCGCCGGGGTCGTCGCAAGGCAGAAGCCGAGTACCTCAGGACCTCCGACGCCAGCGTCTTCGACCAGTACATAGCGCCGTTCGTGGCCGGCAAGAAGAACTCGAAGAGGGAATGGAAGTTGGATCAGCCGACACAACGGTGGTATCTTTATGATCCAGATACAGAGGAGGTCCTGTGGTGCCCAACTGCCGACTCCTTTGCTTGACCCCCAGGATACATCTTATGCCCAGGTGGCACCCCGTGGGAGACTTGGGGGCGCATACGGAATGGAATATCTGTAATACTATATATCAGCTTGACTTGGTTCCTTGAGTAAATGGTAGTTATTCGCTTCGAAGGTGGCGCTGTGGGTTCATTATGGAGTCGGACGTTATAGACATGCCCTTTCAGTCATTACATAAGATATAATCCACATCATCATCAATGAAGTTGGAACCATGAGTTCTTTCGAGTTCGTTTCCTGTTGTGAATGTCACCAGTTGCCGTTTTCCATCTTGCAAGGTGTCCCACTACATGCCGCGGTGGTGTCGTTGTTAGGTACCATCACTGGTCACATCATACTTGAGGCTCTCCTGTCTTTACATGAACACCGTTGGATACAACCTCCCAGCACATGGATCAAGATAGCCCAAGCCCCTGGGACGACCGAAAACCGACCCTCTAGATCTTGATATCCACTTGTTTCGCATATCATGACTGTGTTATCAGAATAAAGTCCATAGCAAGGCATAATCAGTGTAATTTCAGGTTTCACTGCAAGGGCAAGGAAGATCAACACACCTAGATTGGGTCTACATTGAATACTGACCGGTCCCCAAGACCTAATATTCTCATAGAGGCCTCCGTTAATCCGCAAGTCAACATGAACTTCACCGGCAGGAGACTGCTTCACACCCACTCTCTCCCCCCCCCCTCATCACTTAGCCTGTGGGGGCCCGCACGCCACAGCCCTCCTGGACATAAGCTCTGCCGCTGTAGGCCGTGTACTGCAACTGATCTTATCAAATGGGTAAACTCTATTATAAAATTGTCATTCTTTGGAAATGGAAGCTCGTCAGTAAGTCAGACCCCTCTGCTATGCCCAGCCTGACCTCGCATGCCGCGCTGCCACTCCCACTGGGCCGTTGACGAGACTACCCTAATGTATCACAAAAACGGGCACATATCCCGAAGGATCCAAAGTGCAATTCCACATGTCTGGGAAACAAGAAAACTGGAATCCCACCCCATTGTGAAAATACAGCGGACCCTCGGGGAGTGTCGCAGTTGTACCCATAGGCGGCCTCTGGGGCCCCATAGGGCCCCCAGGGGGCACAACAACCTCGGACGCAGAGCCTCAATTTCGGCACTCCGTACCACATCACACTCGCATGGCTGACACCTTGGCATTGTCGTCATCCGAAGCAATAAGCTACCGGTAAGCACAAATATCCAATTCTTCGGATTGAAGTGACCCAATCTGGAAACGCCACCAGACCGAGGCCGAACGGTGGAGTGACAGGATCACTGCCGCCAAATCCCGGCCCTCCTTCCCCCGGCTCTTAAGCCAACAACTTCACATCACACACCATAAAGCCAAACTCGGACCATTCCATATTGCAAATTCCACAAGGCTTTTAATTGACTCGAAGTTATGTACCCCCCCAGATCAGCTGGACATCTAATAAAAAACGAACACGTTTGACCAGACAGGCCTTCCTTCAAGATCCAAGAAAGATCCAAGACGCCGGCAATAAACAATAGAGTAAGTAAATACGCAAGATAAATGCAAGACAGGAGGCCGTAAGCTAGAATTTGACCCGAACGCCAGACTTGCAAAGATCGATTGGGATATCCAAATCGCAGGAAGAAGAAGACAAAAAAGGACAACAGTTTCGAAAACACAATAGAGCAGAAGTAAGTCGCCAATCGTGGTCGTCAGACATCCGGTCTATCAAGCCCAACCACTTCGTTTGTTTGTCGTTTGTTTGGGGGAGACCGAGATCGCTGTCGTTTCCTCAATATGCATTCGGTCGCTGGCATCCAGACCAGGACCCCATTCTCAGGTCGGGCTGCTCAATTCGTTACGGCTCGAGATTCTCGAACTCCGTCTCCCGCCATCACGCCCATTAGTATACCGGAGCACTTTACTCCTTCATCTTGACGTAGTTGCTCGGGAACGTGCCATGCCTCGTGCCAACCATGCCGGTCCTGCATGAAACACTCAGTTAGTCATTATCCGCGTCCAAAATCACAATAGGTGCAATACATACCACCAGTCATTATCACTCTCCGTCTTTTTCAACACCGTGATGACATCCCCCTTCTTAAAGCCCAGATCGCCAGGCTGCTCCGCCTCAAACGTGAACAGCGCGACAGCCTCGTTCTTCTTCACCAGTGCCTGCTTGCTCACAAAGTTGGGCTTCGGCGCAGCGGGCCTCCCCGGGCCGGCCCTCTTCGCGTCGGCGTAGGCCTGCTGCCCCGTCTGGTACTCGCGCGGCACGGTTACGTCCTGGTGGGTGCTCGATCTAGAGTTGGAGTTGAACTGCCTCGGGTTGTCGTAGACATCGTCCTGCCACGTCGACGAGCGCTTGGGTGCGCTGAACGAGTCCTGGCTCGGGCTCGCGCTGGAGCCGTACGTGCTGTGCCGCGTCTGCTGGCCCTCCCCGTATGCCGAGCCCCGCTGGCCGTTCCAGACCACGTCGTCGTGTCGTTGGTCGTATACGGGTACGTCGTTGTACATGGAATCGTGTATGCTGGCGCTGCTGCCCATTCCGGCGAAGACTCGGGAGTTCAATATGCTGAGCAGGGGCGCAGCTGCCGGTGGCGGCCTCTCGGCTCCGGTCAACAGCTCCTTGGCGCTGATGGGCCTTCCGTATAGCTTGGTGTTCGCATCTTTCCTCTCTATTATGGCGCTGCCCTCCAGACTCACGCCTGCGAACAGCCCCTTTGTCTTGGAATAACTGAAAATGCCCGCCACGCCCTTCAAGCTTGCGGCACCGGCTGCCTCGGCGTTCCGGCCGACCGGACCGGCTGCAATGCTCACGTTTCCACCGAGGGTCAGGGAGCCGGATTGGGAGAAAGTCTTGACGGCGGAAGCGTCGTTGAGGATGAAGACGAAGTCGGTCAGCTCGAAGCCGATCTGGCCACCGAAACCGGCGCCTCCGGTAGCGATAGCGGTGGGGGCGGACCAAGATCCATCGGGGAGACGGGCGACGACGAGGCCTGAGCCGAATCGGGCGGAGCCGAGGAAGCCGGCCTTGATGACTGTGAGGATTGCGAGGCCCTGGATGAAACGTAAGTTAGGCAAGTCATGATCTGGTGGTGGCCCAGGACGCCTGGAGCGAGTTTACCTTTGCGGATGCCAACACGGAGGGCGGTATGACTTTATCGGGACCGAAGGATTGACGAGGGTCGACGAAGGCGGCTAGAATCTTCCCACACTTTTTACATTCCGCTGGTGTTCAGAAGAGGTTGTCAGTCAAGCCTGTCGGTTTCATATGTGTATCGCAGCCATGGTTCTGCTTGCGAAAGAGGCGAACCAACGAAGCTCAAGCGGGAGGCTGGGAAGAGGCGGGGTGGATGGACTTGGAAACTTACACGCCATAGACGACGGAAGGGGATTATGGAGACCCATATTTGTGAAGGTAGCTACTTGCTGCAATCAAGGGGAAGAAAGAGCGAGGAACTGGAGGACGTAATGGGTTGTTCGGGGAAAAGAAAGGATATGGTAGAAGATGGGAATCTTAGAAATGTCGTCGGTGTTCGGTGCAGCGGTGTTGAATGTTGTTGTTTTATTGGAGAAGGTCGAGGTTAGTAGCTTGATAATAGAGGGGCTTAGACGCGCACGCATACTGGGTACGCATTGTGCAGCTGAGCGATGATGCGGGAAGAGTGGGAAGGTTCCGAGGTCGTGTGGGGAACCTTCCAAGGTCAACTGGTTCCTCTTAGGCACCAATTAATTCCCTTCCCGCTGTACATACTGGCTTACTATGCAGTACTATGTACATATAGTCATGAGCATCAATATGCAGTACGACTCCATACCAAACTCAATTGGGGAATTCTTAGCCTTTTGGAGATCGTCACCTGTCCCACAAGGCGGGCTAGTGATAAAGAGATCCAGGAACACAAGAACCAATGGAACAAGTGCTCAGGTGACTACAGGAATTCAAGTACCTACCTGGGCAAATAGATCCATGGATGCCAGTAAAGTTGCTCGACTGCCTATGAGTGAGCCATATTGAGTGACCTGCTCGTACTGCAGGCTGCCAGCCTTCCACCCTAAAAAAGGCCTCCCAGTAGTTCCATAGTATAACCAAGATTGCCAGGTACTTCCAAGGTTTCCTGGGGTTGCTTCCAAGGTTCTCTACACTGCTTTTCGCCATCCCGGCTAAACTGCCCAGGTACCAAATCCAACCACGTGCTGATCACTGCTGCAGCAGGGCGGCAACGGCAGAGGCAAGGCTCAACGTCAGGTGTGGCTGTGCAGTTGTGTTCCCCCCCAATTGCAGTCCGGCTGAGACTCGAGTTTCAACCTCAACCATACATCATCGTCATACCTAACTGAATCCAATCAATCCCAATTCGTCCCCCCTTTCATTGACGACGACACCAACATACCACAACACATCACACCGCACAACACAACACAATCCGATAACATATCAAACGGACCTACAAACCTTTACCGTATCGACGAACTCCCACTCGACGACACACCTAGCGACCATCTCACAACATCGCCAAAATGTCCGAAGCCTACGAGCGCGAGCGCCAGAACAACTCCCGACTCGACGAGCTGTCATCCAAGGTCTCCGCCCTGCGCGGCGTGACCATCGATATCTACGACAACGCGAGGGCTCAGGATGTTATCGACAACACCGTATGACTTTGATCCTTCTCCCCCTCGCCCTCCTTGCCCATAAGCCGCCCGCCCTTCTTTCCGTCAAATCAAAGTGGCATACATCCGAAATAACTACAATCCGGCAAACTTGCTGACAACCATGTACCACAGTCCGATACATTCTCCACCATGCGCTCCCAACTCACCGGATCCGCCGGCCGGATGGGCAGGATGGCCGCGGCCGGAAACAAGGTGGCCATCATGAAGCTGTCGGCCATCATCGTCGGCACGGTCATGGTGCTCTATTACGGTTGGAAGCTGTTCCTGTAATTGAACATCCATCCCGTCGACCGGTCTCATCGATATCGCGACGGCCGCCTCCCACATTCACTACGAAAACATCGTCGACGCGGCTCAGCGAATGTGGGCGGGGCGAAAGGGACATGACACCAAGAACGGTCGCCCGATGAACGCAGACACCTACACATACCCTTGTAGACTGGGCTTGGGTAGACTTCGAGGAGAGTATTGAAGCTATGGTATGTCGAAAAGCAAAGCACACGCCCGTGGAAGCGGTTTCAAGTTTGAAGGGGGTTTGGGGCAACGATGCATGACGAAGCACGACGACGCGCGACCATTGTGCAGCTAAGGAAGGAAGGGCAAGCTGTGGTCGAGGTGGGCATATGATACGACCTGTGGCCACCCTATTCTATTCAGCGAAAAGAGTTGGAGCGTTTCACGCCTTTGAAATTTACACCAATGGACATTTTGGGCCAGCCAGGGGACGCACGCGCCCGGCCGGGATCATGTATGCTATACAATGAGCTGGATTGGGGCCAAGGGCAGGCATAGCAATGGCGTTTTCAAGGATTTTTGTATTTGGGCACGGTCCGAATAATCAGGACCGGAAAGAAGAGGGCTTTGCGAGTAATTAATATTCTGTTTCTGCGCTTCATCTATCCACCGTCACCACATGTGACCACGTCCCTGCATGCATGCACGCATGTATGCAAGCGCGCATGCACACATCCTTTCACCCCCGACCTCCGCCTCGATCCAGAATCCGAGTAGGCGGTTGTATATGTTCTAGAGTCGCCTTGCCAATATTATGTCGGTAACGAGCGTTCTGCGAATCCTCTGTTTGTTTGTTTGTAGTCATCTTCACCCTGGGACTTTTACTCCCATACATTCGAGAACAAATCCTCACTACCCCCAAACCCCTTGGACCCAGTAGCCCCCCCTGAACCACCAGCACCAGCACCACCCATCCCCGTCGGCGGTCCCGTGCTGCTCGTCCACCCGCCAAACTCCTCGTCGGCCGCGACCTTGGGCTGCGCCACCAGCCCGCCCGACGCGCCAGGCACGATCGAGGTGCTGGCGAACGAGCCGATGCCGCCGATGCTGCTGGCGCCGCTGGTTCCGCCCCAGCCAAAGTCGTTGGCGGGCGGGGGGCTGATGGCCGCCGGCTTGCTGGCCGGTGCCGGCTCCGGTGCCGCCCAGGCGTTGCCCCCCCACACGTCTGCGCCCGAGAGCGCGCCCGAGTTGCCGATGGAGGCGAGCGGGCTGGTCGTCGTCGCGGGTGCGGGCGGGGACTTGGACTGGGAGAGATTGAACACCGAGCTTGGTGTGGAGGATGTTACCGCGGGCGCGGGGGCTGGTGCCGGCGCGGAGGCGGTGGTGGTAGCGGAGAAGTCGAACAGGTCGTTCATAGCGGAGGATGCGGGTACTGCGGGCTTGGCCGGTGCGGCAGGCGAGGAGAAGGCACCGAAGTCGGCCAGGCCGCTGCTGGACCTCTGCGGCTGGTGGGAGGGGGCAGATGGGGCGGGCTTGGTGTCAAAGAAACCTCCGCCGCTGAGGCCAGAGAATGCCGACGCTGATGACTGCTGTGGCGTCGACGACCTGTTGGGCCCAGCGAATGCCGACGACTGCTGCGGTGTCGATGTCAATGACCTGTTAGGCACCGGGTTCAGGTTGGAGAAGGCTGAGTTCTGGGGGGTCTTCGGGCTGGACACGTTGGAGAAGCTAAGGTTGCTGAAGGCATCGTTGAAGCCTCCCAGGCCTCCCAACGACGAGCCGGTTGACTGCTGGGTCATCTGCGGTGCTGCCGCGGGCGACGACTGCATGCCTCCGAAAGACCCAGAGTGGGAGTGAGAGGGTTGTGGCCTGGGAGCCGTGGCGTAAAGTGACAGGATAGACTGCTTCAGGTCAGGCCTCGACTGGCCGCCCATCCCACCCGAGCCCGTGGTACTAGCAGGTCTTGGGGGCGGTGACGGTTGCGAACCCAGGAAGTCCAGGCCCAGAAGCGAGCTGTTCGAGCTTGTCGCCTTTGGCGGCGCAGGCTCTGCCTTGGGTGGGACCTTGGTTGCAACTGGTCCTGCCGTGTTCGCACGAGGAATAGGGTCGTCACCGCCGATTAGGTCGACTTGTGGAGCTGGGCGGGCCGAGGCCGAAGGCTGTCCTTTCCGTAGTGACTCCTGCCTCTCGATACTCTGCTTCTCCTTCACGATACTGAGTGGCACGTCGTCGTCGCCATCGGCATCCAACGTAGCAGGATCCGGCAATGGCCCATCCATGACCCATCTCTTGAGTTCGTATTTGGTGCGGATAAAGTTCTCGATCTTGGCCTCGGAGGGGACGTGGCCAGGGGCAAGTTTCGACTCCCAGTACTTGTTCGCGCGCGCATTGCCCCAGTTCAAGACGCTCTGTAGTTGTTCGTCGGTCCAGGTATCGAGGTCGACGGACTTGACTTTGCTAATGTGGACGCCCATGCTTCGGTGAATGCCTGAGCAGCGGATGCAGATGAAGACGCCTAGGTTCCAACTCGCCCATCGAGGATCTGTAAGTGGTAGACAATGTCAGACGCATAATTCAAAGGTAGCCAGAGAGGGACTTGTGGGATGTTCAAGACTACGTACGCTTGTTCCTCTTGCAGTCGGCACACATCTTGTTGGGCTCCAACTTCACCAGCGACTTGAGTGTCGCTTGGTTCTTGGCCGCCTTCTCGGCAGCGGGATTTGGCGGCCGCCTCGACATTGCGTGGTCCTTTGCGTGATCGGGTATGGAATTGGATAAGTCAAAGAGAGGTGAGAGGGAGACCGCACGTCGGTATCTGGCAGGAAAGGTGGTGAGTAGTTCGGATAAAGGGAGACGGACGGACGAAGACGGCGTATTGTCGAAGGTAGTAGCAGTAGTAGTGGTACGGAGTAGCGGTACAGATTACTGTTACAGGCCCAGGTTAGGCCAGGGTTGCGCTCCAAATTTAGTGGGGTCAGGTATTGGGCCTGCCCGTTCAATGTTCAGTGTTGCAGCACATTAACGTCAGGTCAACTGGTGGCATTAGGCCTTTGCCAGGGGTGCTCCAGGCACTGGGCTATCCAAGCTCCCGAATCCACACCTCTTTTGGAGTCTGATGCAGGGGTTACACTGCCACATTTTGATAAGATCCCATCCATTAGCCACAATAGCCATGCTGCAGCACCACATGCAAATACCGGTAACAGCCACACAGCCTGTTAACTAACTGGTGTGGGACTCTTCTTTCAGATCTCTGACGTCGGCACTGTCGGGATTGGATCGAGGGGCGATTCCATCGATTGATTGATATCAGATGCATCTCATCTCATCCACACACAGTCTATTTGATTGAGTATTTGTAAGTGAAGAAAGTTGCCTCCTAAATTGTTACGTACGAGTGTGCATCTAGAATCAACAACTTCATCTCATCTCACTTATTTCTTCCTGTTAAATCTTATATCTTCAGTCTCTTCATCCTTCTTCTTCATGCACTTCCAATTCTCAAGTGTACTGCGCACTCTGTACACTCTCTCAACCTTCACTCGCATCCGGGCTTCACAACAGTCTCCACTTCTCCGGTCTCTACCACAGCGACCTATCTCATTCAGATCTATGAACATCCCCCTCATCGGCGGTCTATTTAGCTCCAAGGCCAGCGCAGACTCCAACAAGATGTCCTACCCCGTCCAGAAGAGCGAAGATGAGTGGCGGGCAGTGCTGAACAAGGGTAAGTTCACTGCATGCTGCACCATCTTCTCAATTTCCCGGTATACAGTTCCCACATTAACACAAAACCCCCCAGAGCAATTCCGTATCCTGCGTCAGAAGGGCACAGAGGCACCCGGATCCGGCACCTTCGACAAGCACTACCCCTCCGAGGGCGTCTACACCTGTGCTGGCTGCGACACGCCCCTGTACAAGGCGTCGCACAAGTTCACCAGCGGGTGCGGTTGGCCGGCCTACTTCGACAGCATCCCCGGCGCGGTCGAGCGCCATGAGGACAACAGCCTGTTCATGAAGCGCATCGAAATTACGTGTGCCAACTGTGGCGGTCACCTGGGTCATGTGTTCCAGGGCGAGGGGTTCCCTACGCCTACGGACGAGAGGCACTGTGTGAACAGTGTTAGTCTGAACTTCAGCCCAGAGGATAAGCCTGTGCAGAAGGCTGCGGACGGCGAGGGGAAGAAGGAGTGAACGGTTCTTGGCTTTGCATGGCTTTATGATGAGAGGATGGCTTAGGGCTGGCGTTGTATGATTCGGGAATGGATTTGAAGTGTTCGCTCGCTGTGGTGAGATACATATACGTTCTTCCTCCATTCTAGAGCACGAAATAACCGTATCCCTCTTTTTTTAATCTCCAGAAAATATAATTGTGCTACTTAACGTTACACACTCAGGAGCCAAGCAGAAATACAATGCATCTCGAGCAGTCGATCCGTCCTATGTCTCCTATCTGCTGCCGTCGCCAACGCAAAGACCTCGAAAATTTGGAAAGGGTCAATGATGGGGCTTTGCGACCGGCGCTGTTGGCTGAAAGCAAATACACCTTGTTTCAAAAGCATTGACAACCGTTATATCGACGAAACTAGACCATCGTTGGAACAAAGGAGATGAGATTGGGTACCACTAACTCGACTGAACCAGGAAAATCAGAAGGAACATTTGACGACGAAACACTCTCGAGGGAAATCAAGCAGCACAAGAGCCTCTTGCGTGAGATCCTCCCCCCATTACTCACCGACGTTGTAGTCCCTGCTGTCCTCTGATGCTCTGTCCACCCGCCGCCAATGATCCAACGATGTCTGAGTACACTCTGTCCCCCATCTCTGGGACGCATTTTCCACGGATCAAATACGAACGGGGCCGGGTAAGAGAACTTTCAGACTTGCACAGCAACTTGTACTCGTTCGAGGGGATGATGTCGATGTAGCCAAACGTCACCCGCGTGTCGAGGATCTCATCGGGCTTGCTATGGCTCCCGGATTCTGCCTTGTTTCCTGCGGCGGATGCAATACCGTTCGAGTACTCTGACCAGTCCGGGGGCTGATCATAATCATCATCGTCGGTACTGGTATCAGTGTCGATATCATATGGAGAGGGCCCCAGGCAAGCCTTCTTCGCCGGGGGTGCTGCAACCGTACCCGCCACCTCATCACGGCCCCTCTTCCCGGGTTCTGGCTGCGGCGTACCCAACCGAATCCTCGGCTCAACAAGCACTGTCACCTCTTCTGGTTCCTCCTCCGCGGGATCGGTATCAACAGACGCAATCTGCTCCGTTACCCCGATCACAGCCCGGGGGATCCCCGCCTCGTTGACATCCTTCTTGTCATACTGCACCACGAACCGCCCACGCATGCTACTCAGCGTCTCGAAGGTGCCCCATTTCTCCCACGAGCTGATCGCCTTGTCGAAGTGCTCGGCCTCCTTGATGAGGGGGTCCGGGTCCGCCGTTGGCTCGAGCAGTAGGAACAGGTCGTGTCCGCGGAGTGTGACCCGTACGACCTGGGGTTTGGTATCTTCATGCTCATCAGGCTTCTTTGTGCCATTTTGGTTATTTTGACACTGCTTCTTGTTGATGTCCTGTGGTGGTTGGGCATCTCCGTTGACTGGACACTGCCTCTCTTTGATGATCTGTGGTGGTTGGGCATCTGCCTCTGCATGTGCCACCAGCCTGGTAGAGATGAAGCTGTTAGCCTTGGTCTCACAGATTTCGAGAAAGAAGAAGACAAGGACGACAAAGACAAAAACAAACCTCAATAGAGAATATGGATATGTGTTGTTGCGATTCACATCTGGCTGGATTTTCGACTTAGAGAGGATTCGGCGCCATTGTGCACGCGTCCTTGCCATCTTGTATCTGGATAGTATGGAGTCTCTGCTGTGTTGGAAATCTGGGCTATGATCGATTTGGGATTCACGGTGTCAAGCTTGAGGATCTCGTAGGTAGTCGGGGATGGATCTGAACTCTCCCAGATACCATTTCGAGGCCATGTTGGAATACTTATATATCTAGGTAGTAAACGGTGTGATTCTTACAATCTTGTTAGAATTCAACTTCTCTGAGTCGACTAAAACCATCACGAGAACTAGACGGGGGGTGACTACTAGGTGGGCGTGACTAGACGAAAGTCTAATTCATTTCTGTCAATTCTTTGATGAACGGACTCCGTCACTGACCGTGGAAGAGAGTGACAAGCCCTCATGTTTTCTCATGGAAACATCACGGTGGGTAATTCCAGAGGAATCAGCCCTTAGGGGGCGGCATCTAAGGTCATTCGATTTACACATGTTTGTATACTGGATTCTGTGTGGGGAGGATAGAGGATTCCCACATTGTATGCCTCGTCTAACTGCATGCCGCATATACGATTGATAAGACCCCTCGTATAAATGCATACTCGACACCCATCAGAATCCAGAACTCAGGTAAAAGGATCTAAAGAATTTGATTGGGCGTAGAGGACATAGCCTGCAAGGCTCCCGAATTTATCTTTGCCGGCGTCATGCATCAGCCGCCTTAGCTCTTTACACCCTGCACCCAACGTGTATGTTGTTTGTTTAGTCTTCCACTAGACGAAGACCTTCACCTTAGTATCTTGAAAGTATCAACTTCACAAAGTCACCTGAACTCACAAGTGGCTGCGCTAGCCTGAAGATCAGTATCGATGGTCAACGAATGATATTGGTATGCTGCCCCCAAAAGTTTAATATCTGGTTCAAGTTGTTTTGGAATTACCCGGACACCCTCATGCAGACACGGTGCATATGTTGTTTTCCTTCCTCAGCATTAGTCTGACATGACAATAATTCTGTAATCTGTCCGAATTCCATAATCAACAGTGTCAACATTGAACTTTTCCGAAAATGCCTACTGTACAATGTAACTCTGCAACCTCTGAATTGTTAATCCATGACCATGCCTCGACAAGACCGAAAGACAACCAGCAAAATACCAAAACAGACTTTTGTTCCCAGTCAGTGCTTGCATACAGTCCCCTCAAGTGCTCTGACACCCCCTTCTAAGGTTCTCTTCGGTGTTCAAGTGACCCAGCAACACCAGAACGCGATCCCACTTGGTATCGTCATCCAGAAAGACAAACAAAATCTCTTCCCTCAATTTTCATCATTTGAAGACAGCACCATTTTGATCCCCCTTTACTCCCTTACATAAGTATTGATATTCATGTCGTACATGTAGTCATGCCAGGAACTGAGCTTCACAACGTGTGCAGCTCAAGTAGCCACCAGTTCCCTAGGATGCGGTCACTGCTAATTACCATCAAGTGAAAGCGTCCGGCCATCTGTAGATCAAGAGGTCAGCTTAGAGACCAAATCAGAACCATCACCTGGAAGTCAAACCTTCATCCCTTGCCCTCTTCACGGCATTTCCATGGCATAATCGCAGCCATAAATTTGAGGGTCGTACGACCTCATCTATACGGCCAACTCCTTCGAACTGGCCACAGAGGTATCAGGGGGCACCCTCAAGCCCAAGCCCGCCAGGGTCCTAGCATCCTTGTTCCACTTGGGCGGCACCCACCAGAACGCGACCTCGACGCCCCAGACGCGCTTGACATGGTCGATGACATCCAGCAAGTCCTCCCACAGGTCCCAATCCTTGACCCTCGAGTCTCCACGCATGATCCATCCTTTCTGCATCCATGTAAACACCCACTCCGTGGCGCCCTTGGTGAGATACTCCGAGTCAGTCTTGATGATGACACGGCTCATGGGACCACGGCCGGTAAGATCCTTCTCGAGGATACGGGTGACTGTACGCAGGGCGGCAGTGGCACCGGTAATCTCGCCCCGCTGGCGGGACTGAAAGGCGCCGGGTGGCGTGATGAGGGACTTGCCCATATCGTTGAGTTCGTTTCCCGGGCCGACGAAGACGGCATAGCTTGCGCGGGGACCTGTCAATTTCCATGGGTCAGTGTTTGTCGGAAATTATTGCAGGACTGAATATGATCTCCATGTTTGTATTTCGAAAGTTTACGCTTCTAAACTTCATCCCACTGAGTCCAGATTGCCTACCAGGGTAACAAAACTTCTCATGCAGGAAGCTGCCTGCCGTCGCAATGATAAGAGAGTCAGCACGGTAGAAGGGGGTCGCAGTGTCTGTGTGGGGGTCGCAGAAGGCCTCATAGATGAATCCGTTTCCAGGTGATCGTTCGATTTGGTAATGGTTGGCACGGATGCCCTGGGGGTCGGTGACTGGGTTGCTAAAGTAGTCAAAGTAAGCCACGAGGTTCTTCGGAGATCGCCACATACCTGGATAGGAATGTACAAAGAAGAAGACATACTAGGTAAGAGTGGGAGTGTAGAGAGAAGCCATCTTGTCTGGACAGCTTTGATGCTCCTACAGGCTAAATGGCCAAAGGTGGTGATCGCGGAGAGAATGGGTGATATGGCAGTAGATAATTCCTTTGTACACCGTGGCTATAATTGTCAATTGAAGCTTGATGCGTCGTGTGTCGCGCGAGTCTTTTGGCTTGGGTAGGTGTAGAAGCAGGGAGGAGGTTCAGGTTGATATGTGGGGACTCTTGAAACAATATCTTGCGGGCAACGGGTACATCAAATAAGAACAAGATATCCTAGTAGGACTTCAAACAGCATTGGTTTGAATATCGGCGGTTGTGAAAGTGTGCTGTTGAGTTTGTCGGCGAATGCTTGCCTGGTGTTGTCGGCTTGATGGGTGTTGAAGAGGAAGGCGCGTCACTCCTCAGTGCGTCGAGGATATAACGAGCGAGAAGGAAGGAGCTCACAAGGAACCTCCCCAGCGCCAGTGTGGCATAATCGATGAATCTTGGTGCTCCCAGTTTAACTTGGACTTGCTCAGGTAGAATGGTTGCAAAGTTGGTTCTGATACGTGATGGTCTACTTAGAGTACCTAGTACCTAGGTAGCTGTGTATTTCCAATCTGCTTCCAAACATCCACTCGAATGTGCCATTAGCATGACAATGATCACATTGAGAATAGGTTTTGACTCCAAACACCACTCACTGCCAGTGGGCCTATCCGTTACCATTGTTATGCTTCACTAAAAACGTACTAGAATCCTGCTGGCCAAAATTATCCCATGGTAGCCACACTATGATTTCGTAGACCGCCCAAGGCTTGGTCTGACGGAGTAACTTCCTTTTGTAGCCCGATAATGATAAACCGCCCATCCCAACACCAATCTCCTGCCCGGCGAGCGTGCCTCATATTCGTCCGCTCCGGCACGGGTGGTAATCAAACAGCCAGAGAACTGCAACCCTTACTCAACATAGCCGTCGGCCCGTAGCCAGGTACTGTGACGGCAAGCCCGTCAGATGTATCACACACTGTGACGATGACCTGGCGATGATGATAAAGCATCATCTGATACTAAACGAATATCCATCAATTGGAACTCGGGAGTCCACAGTGCTGCCTCTCTTCACTCAACCATAGAGCCAGACGACATCCGCCCAAGTGACGGCTGATCTCTCGGCTTGTCCAGTATATTGGAGTACACCTCCAATCCATGTCCCATGTTTTTCACTAGCTCAAAAATATGCTCTCCCTTGAAAGTCTTGGCCCAGATCCGAAGGACGGCAGAAGCAAGTTGACGCAGTTTCTGTGAGTCATTGAGGGACCCGTCGATTCTTGATGGCTGTTGGGCAGCGAGAGAGGGGTCGATCGGTACGGCGTACTCGGTCTCGTCTACTATAGTTCTGATCGAAGCCAGTATCGTCTTCTCTTCGCCTGTCTGTACCTCGTTAGGGCTCATGGACGCCATCGTCATGAGCCACTTGGCGAGGAGGACTGCGCATTCGAGATTGCACACTGTAGAGACAGTCGTCAGCAAGAGCCCGTCTTCAATGTCGAGCTCCATGCGCGATGAGGTAAGGGGTATCTCACAAGAATGCTGCATGCTCCACTCGAGGGACTTGGTCCTGGCAATGTAATTGATGCCGGCCTTGACCAGCATCGAAAGCGCGTGCACTGCCTGCAGGATTGCCTTGTTCAGACGGGGACCACGGGGCAAGAGCGGCAGATTGTTGAATATGTTGGCAGCTGCATACGGCTCTCGGCTTTCCAAGGCTCGAGCAGGCACGAGGTCCGTATGCAGGCGGATGTGGGCAAGCCTCGATAGAGCAGTTGCGTCAAAGGACACCGGCCCTCCTGGGAAGTTCTCACTGCCCATTTGCTGGGCCGACTGAGTAATCCTCAGTCGGTGCTCCTCAAATCCCATTTGCCATACCCGCAGTGCCTGGGCCACTTCTTCTACATCCTCGGCTTTCAGCCCCCTGTGAATGTCGAACAGTGACGCATGCGCAAACGAGGTCTGCTTGAGCAAGTAAATGTGTTGTATCAGTGCATGTATCAAGACATAGTTCCCCAGAGACGAGAGGTTGTTCAGGGGCCCTTGAGATGGTCGATGCAAAAGCCTGGTTAATGCATCCTGGAGAGTGATCTCTGTGTATGTAACGGTCGGGCGGGCCTCTCTCCAAGCCCATGCGCTCTCCGCTCTCCAGAGTCGAGAAGGGCCTGGCAGAAGTAAGTTCGTCTCCGAGGTGAACAATACTGGCGGGCTGTTGTAGGCAATGCTGCAGAGGTTAAAGTAACAGAAGGCGATGAGCTTTGTCCGGTTGCTCCCTTCGTTTCTCACCCATGTCTCCCAATCATTAGTCTGAGTAGGACTGGAGTTCAGTCTTTCATCGCGAATCAGTAGGGCAAGCTGGCTTTGCAAGGATAAAGCGTCCTGCAGGATAGCCTTGGCTCCCCAGAGCCCCACGGAGAATAGTAGGAGAAGAGCCTGGATGGTCTCCAGGCGAGACTGAGGGTTATTCGGAGAGCTGATCGACTGTCAGTCATAGCGCAGCCTCAATCAAGAATATAACGTACTATGGTTCACGGTGTGTCTCCTGTGTCAAAGGCCGGTCCAGATGGACCGAGTTATAGGAGTGGCGGAATCCAGGGCTAGGAGACGCCCGCGTGGAGTGTGGACTATATGCTGCTGGTGTGGGAAGCAGAGTATGCACTTCATGACTATGCCTTCTTCGAATCTGCTCAAGGGCAACAGCTTTAGCCGCGTACCAAAGCGCATGGCCACGATGACTCTCAAACCGGTACTGAGCACCAACAGAGGCCATGGCTAGGAGGAGCTCCGGAGCAATCTCGATGGGGTTCAACGTCGGGATGTGCAAAAAGGGAAGGTGCTCTTGGAACCCACTGATGTAACCCTCAAGATACCTTGTCAGGGTGTGTCGAGATGGAAACACGAAGTCGCTTGGGAGGACGCTCGAGAATTCGTCCAAACGGCTCTTGATTACCCCGTGGTCATTTCCCGATATTCTCCACAAAGGAGCTCTTGTCCCTTCATCTGGCAGCCTATTCGCGCCGTCTGTAGCTGCTTCCGGCGCCAATGAAGGGAATCTGGACGGGAAGGAAGAGGTACCACCACGCCATCCTCCAAAGTTTTGTTCCGTGTCAACCCCTGCAGGTAAGAAATGGGACTGCGTTCCAAAGTCGTCCAAGAAGAAATCGTAGTTGGCATCAAGGGACGGCTGGGGGTTGGAAGAGACAGGGAATCCTGCCGAAGTCACAGGAAATGGACCCGACGACATGGAAAACGGTGCTGAGGAGACTGCATATGGAGCAGTAGTAACGGGGAATGGCGTCGAGTATACAACCGGATCCGACTCTCGGCCGCGATCAGCGTAGGATGGCATGCCATCCACTCGGCCGAGACCCGGCTGGGGTTGGGACATGTCAGACATCATGGGCTGCATCGAGGGCACATCCCCGGCAGAAGCCAGGTGGGTGGCGGCGTCAGACAGCAGATCCAGGTTACAAGCTGGTGCTGGCCTAGGGGCGATGCGGGAATCTGGCGATAAGGTCGACACCACGGCGGACATGGCATCTGAAGTGAAGTGCGTTTGCGATGGCGTCTGCTGCATGCCGAGCATTTCAGTGTCGCCATGGCTTTTTGTCGGGCTCGACTGTGTATTCGCCGCCGATGACCGCCTCCGATGAGAGGTGGTGGTAATGCTGCCATCTTTGTTTCCATCACTGAGATGTACAAGCTTCTCGTGACGGACGAGGAGATCCCTGATGTCCATATAAGCATACTTCGAAATACGTTGGGTATGAAGGCAAACGCAAGATGAGCGAAACACACAAGGGGCAAGGCTCGGGATACAGGAGAAATATATGGTGTGGGTTGGTTTGGGGTAGCTTCAACGGGTAGCAGGCAATGAGGAGATATGACTGGTGGAGGGACAAGGCCAGGCCCTGTCCGTCACTCGAATCCATCGAGATTTTAGGACGGAACAAGGTGACGAAGATGGCTTACCGTCTGCCGAAACTCTTCCCACAGCCATCCCAATTACATGAAAACGGCTTTTCTTTGGTATGCGTCCTCTCATGCCTCTGTACATGTTCTACGCGTCTGATTATAATTCTTGTAAGCAAATATCGAGACCCACAAGAATATCTGCCAGCTTACCTAAACCATTTGTTGCAGTATTTGCAAGGTAGAGTTTTGGGCTTTTGCTGTTTAATCTCTCCGTTTTCATCCGTACGAGGAGGACTGGGCCCCTCAACGGACTGAATGGACAGCATGTTGGCACAGCAGGCTTCGATTATGCCACGAGGTTGGGGTTTTGGAGCGTAGGTGTCGATGGAGGGGACAAATGTGGGGGCGGGAGACCAAGCAGATCGTCGTGGTGAGAAACTTGACAGTCGAGACGTGTCAAGGGTACAGCAGCGTGTAATTCGAGGCAGTCCGTCTGTGACCCGAGAACTCCACAACTAGACGGCGGTAAACAGAGTGTCTTGAGAGGTTACCACTGGTTTGACCAGATTATTTTGCGTATTCCCGATATTATGGTGATACTTTGGGACGGCCTTTACTCTCTCTATGAATGGGGTGCATAGACGATGGTGATACCCCAAGTGGGACACGGGTATCCGAGCCGGAACAAGGTTGATGGTACGGCAAAGAACTGATAGGCCTTTACGGGAAAGTAGTGGCAAGTCTCCCCAACCCATTCGAGACCCTCGGTACAGCGGGGTCGATGGGACAGAGGCCGACGAGGATGACAAGGTGTACGAGAGGTAGGACGAGAGACTCGTGTGAGCAGTGAGATTATTAGTTGGTGATTGGCAACGAGTGTGCAGAATTAATGAGGTATAGTCGAGTCGTGTCTTGATTGGTCTTGCGGCGAATATTCCTTTCTGAACAGGTGTAAGACTGTTGCCGAGGCGAATGGGCATGGGTGCTCAGGTATGCACTTTAGCTCATGCTTCCGGGGACACAACTTGAGATAGAAAGGGAGGTTGCTGAATCGTGGTGTTCGGCGAAGAGAGTGGAAAAAATATGGGGAACCGTAGTCTAAACACATGTTAGTGGTCAACGCTGAGCACTGCTTGAACTGTAGTATCAACTAGTTCCTTGTCTGGGTAATGGATGAATGGTGCGTGGATTCGATGTTAGAATTCCCCGAACATGGGGAGCAAGAGGGTGCAATGGTCAAATCTTGGAGGGCTACATTGTACACGCTGGGTGAACTTTGGGGGGAATGAGCGGGGAAGCTGGAGTTTGTGGTACACAGGAAATATTTCGGCAGTCGATGATCAGCCAGATCTTGCCGTGACCAAGATGAGCTGAAATGGCCTAATACAACGGCCAGATCACGAGGCTGAAGTTCAGGTCCGGGTCCAGGCCCAGCTCATGTCCAGGCCGGGTTCAGGCAGTAGAAGACGAAGTTGGAGAATCTGGGGAAACAAGAGGGAACCTTGGAAAGTTTCGAGCAGGTATATAGTGGCCACCAACTTCGGAACAATACGTACTTGGCTAAGTTCTGGGCCTGAATGCTCTGTCTCTTCGTAGTCTCCTTCCCGGGACTGATTGATGAGAAGGTGTATGGAGGCTTAGGTAGTGAGTGGAAGAAGCTGCAACGCGTGTCAATCGATGACCTCAAGCTTTGAGTGTAGAAATGGGATGGATGGTGATGTACAACAATGTACGTACTCTGTAGATCTATTGCCTGTGGTATGTTTCTCCAAGAATCCAAGCTGATCTCGACTCCACAGACGACCTACTGACAGGCAAACTGACAGACTGATGCCTTGGGGCAGCGGGCAGTACCTTGGTTTGTCAATTGGAGAGAATCCTCGTTTTCGTAGGTGGATATGGAGATGGTGATGGCGATGGAGGAGGATCAAGATTGATGGTCTGGGCATGAAAACGCGGGGTTTGGAATGATGAAGAGAGCGTTCCAAGGCTGAGGTCGCGTGATGGAACGATGAACAACGCCAGTAGCTTCGGAAGAAAGAACAAAGGTCCGAACCGGTCAACTATTGATGTAGAGTGCAATGCAGACCCAGGACGGTATTCTGGTTTGGGTTCCCTCTTTCTTTGACGCACCTGGGCATCAACAACAGCTGCGCTACAGTTCCTTTCCCTGCTTTGGTGTCAACTCTAGGTGTGGAGATCTCGCGTCCCCCTTCCAATGTGCTCCGCAAAGCTGCAGTGGTTCGTAGGTGGAAAATGTGGGTGAAAATGCGGAGGCGGGGACGGTTTAGACGGTATGCGGGATACGGTGTACGCTATGCAGTACTAAGTATACGGTATGCGATAGGTAGGTAGGTATTCGGGCAGGTCCAAGGGGCCAAGGTTGGGGATCTGGGGAAGGCTCAGGGGGGTTGAAAGAGGGGGTCGCCTCGGGCTGCTGATCTTGGGAAGTATGGAAGGGAGAAGACTGTGAAGGCCCGCGGCTCAACAATTCAAACACCATGTCTTCTTATGAACGTATCTTACATAAGTTCTAATGTACCTAGCATTAGAGGCGCCTGGGTACCTGCAACTAGGTACAGATTACAGTAGATAACAAACGGACCTGCCAAGGTGTGCTTTTGCGTTTCGGATAGCATATTAGCAGTGTCATAGTACGTACACGGCGGACAGTCAACCACTAAGTACCTAGGTAGGTACTTAGGCGACCATAACGGACCCTACTATCTTAGGCATCTAAGTCACCTTCTTCAGGTAAGTAAGTTGAATTTGAAGCGGAAAGCCAAATCTGTACAGATATCCCAACCCTCAATATTGAATACCTGATAATGTTCCCCAGGAAATGCTGTCTAGATGTTGGTATGTTCCCCATGATGATCGTCTCCGGCTGGTCCCATCCCCGCATTGGAAACTGGAGAAGGGCAGGGTAGGCTGGCAGGGAATAAATTCCCAATGGGGGAAAGAGGGGTCGCCTCGGTATTTGGCACCACCGGTGGCCCCCGTCTTTACTCCAAATGCATTAGCGCCTGCCCCAGTGTGTGCTTGGTTAACCAGTAATACGATGGCTGTATCAAGCTTAGATGTCCACGGGTGTCAGCAGGGGGGGTTGGTCCCTGGAGGGCTCGGTCAGTCAATTCCAGTCACCGAATACACTCCAAGGGTTCAGGTTTCGATGAGGTCAAGGGTGCAGGTGTAGATGTTCCAAGGTTTTCCTCATTCAATCCAAAAGTTGAAGTTTCAGGAGACAGTCCTATCTATGTACCTTGTATAAGACATGTCGAAATACAAATGCTCTACGATGCCCAGGTCAACTTTTGTAGGGCCAACTGTGGGGATCGTGTTAGTTCAGCTGTGCATTGCTCGAAGAGGAAAGGACTTGGGGAAGCTGGAAGACCTCAAAATCCGGGGTACTGGGGACAGACAAGAGGGGAAAGGGGGGAAGGACTGGTAGCGGCAAGGGGTGGAGCGGATCTCTTCGGACATTTAGAGCGTTAAACATTGAATTTTGAACCTGGACGATAATTGATAGCGAGCGGAAATCAAACCTGGGTCAACTGGTATGGTTGTATGGAAGGAACAATGGGGCTGGGTTCCCTAGCTTACAACGTCCACGGCACCTGGGTGATCATCATGGTTTCGGTGACAATTCTTTTACCTTCAACCTTCCAACCTTCCAAGACCCAAATATTCTCTAGCACAAACGCTTCCTCCCACATTTACCCAGGTATATACCGCCCCCTGAATGGCCTACATAGGTACATGAAGTATCAGTCTTATCCTTACTCGTCCGACATAACCTTCGATTGTCTGTTTTCACGATATCTCCAAACCTTGGATTAGCTGCCAGCTAGAGACCGAACCAAGTTTGTGCACGAATGACGGTCCAGAACCTACTTGCCGCATATCCCAAGCTTATATACAGCCTTGATGGCAGGTGACAGCTTCGTTGCATAGCGGCGATCTTTCCCAAATTCGGATAAAATGTGGACGACGACATCTGAGCACCATGGCCTTGCGATGTTACCATTGCGCGACAACTCCCGATTTCCCAACTTTGTTATATCTCCATTACACAGTACATTATAGGTCAAAGTATCATATCCTCCTCCATAACTGGGATGGAATCGACCCTCGGGCCCCGGACAAGCAAGCTTGAGTCCTGTTTCCCCGTCACCACTCGTCATGGCCTGATACAACACACGCGTTCTCGGCTCTTGTTCGGCGGAGGCGACTTCCACCACGATCCTCAATTCAGTGTGCATCGACCCGGCAGTTTGTTCGGATGCTATAGAGGGGGTCTCATCTGGAACCAGCTCGCAGAAGTCTCAGCCTCAACTGCAGACTCATATATCTTTGACTCGATGGTCGTCCATCGCGTTGTTCTGGTGCCGTGGCTGCGGTCACGCGAGAGCTACCACGGGAACACCTTCAGTCTGACGAGCGACGAAACAGAGATGTCGCCCAAATCTGAGGCAAGACAAGAGCAGGAGAAACAAATTGTGGAGTACAAAGGCACATCGAAGACAGATCTCACGTGCCTCCTTCACCTTTCCATTGTCGTCGAATGGGTTGCATCCTGGGTGTGCATTGCGAGCATGTGTCGACTGACCCTGAAACCCCCCCGCAATTTTAGGCCATGCGGGTCCATCCACTGATCAAACTGTTCAGAGCTTCGCCTAAGGAACACCTGGACGGGCAATCCCAAAATATATTCGGCTATTCGAAAGCTACTGTACATACATTCATGTCACGTGAATGTTTGTGTCTGGCTTCTAGTTCCACCCTTCGCTTGGAACGTTCCCTCATCCACCCTCTAGCGACAACCTTCGCTATCCAGGAGCATGGAAAGCAACGGCCGGCCGGCCACCCTCTTCAATCTTGAAAGCGTCACTGGACATCAGCTTTGGCGGCGCCTCTTAAGGCTATCCTGATCAATACCACCGACGTTGCTCCGTATCCAGTATCTAGCCTGAGCTTTCAAAGTGAAGCTGAACGCCAGGCTCAGCTACTTTAGCAATGCGACCCTCCGATGGTCCTGTTGCAGCAATGGCGGCTTTCAACCTCAGCTTAGTCAATCCGAATGCAGAGGACGAGGCCATCATGACTTGCATCCAATTACCGGGAGTCGCTGCCGATTGGCCGAGATCACCGCCAGGTGCAAAGCCAGGGCTTCGGGGCACGGCCGTGATGTCTACGGTCCAGCCCAACTCCACTATGGGAGGACATGCGATATCATAATTTTTTTTTGGGAGTGAGGAACGTAGGGGCATTCCTTAATCTTGAGACAAGCGAATCACTTTGGGCGACCCCTAGCCCCATCTGCACCACTGGCGGCCTAGTCCAATTTAAATTGATCCACGTTTGTCAAAGGCCGCGTAGCTGCTAGCTATATTGGAGGCCCTTTAACGCCATTACTTACCTCCTCTATTTCACAGTGGTCATCACATGTAGGGCAGGATCGACGAGTCACGGCCCAGAAGCGAGTGCATCACCACAGGAGGTTGATTGTGTGAGGCAAGCATATGGCCCATGTGCTACGATCTGTCCATTCACAGGCCCGATGCAGTGGTGGTCCGGTGCCAGGTGCTCGGTGCCCGGTGTCCCATCTTGTCAGTTCGACGTGTCAAGTGGCTCAACTGGTCCAGACCTCATCTTCTCATCATAATGCCATGTCTCCACACAGCCAGGCTGACGAGCATTGCTTTTGCGGTTCGCCTTCGGTCAAACTCCATCTATTGCTCCCTCTACCCAGTGCCCACATGGACACTCTTGGAAGGTGGGTTTCTACCGGCTGCCATGATGTTTTCAAACATGCCAATGCCAGCCTTTTCCCTAGCCTCTGGTGTTTCGCACGATTGTCCTCGTGGGTTTGCCGCCCTTACAAGGGTGGCAGGTACCTGCTGTCTCCGTCCACCCCCCTTTTGTGGTTGGCATCCACCATTACAGATATATAAGCTTGTGCCATATTCTGATGAAAGCATTCATCCCATGTTTATCTCTGATACTATACCTGTCTACCAGATAGGTACTTCTGTTCTTCCGGTCGCCTCGAAGTTCGAAGTTGACCATGCGTTCTTTCACTACTTTGTTCCTGGCGCTTGCCAGTCTCCTCCTTGCTGTGCAGGCTGACTACTGGATGGGAAGCATCTCACATCAAGGTGTGGCTCCTTACGCGGGATCCGGCTACTCTGTCTTCAGAAGCGTCAAGGACTATGGCGCTGTCGGTAAGTCGATATGTCGAAGGCTGTGCTGGGTCAAGGGGAGACTGACCAGGGGATGCAGGCGACGGTGTCACGGATGACACTGCGGCCATCAATGCCGCAATTACAGCTGGTAGCCGTTGTGGCAAAGGATGTGTAAGTGCCCACCGCAGCAAGATATGGATTAAGCTTGCCATATCGCTGCTGCAGACCGGGGTAGGATCATTGAAGATGGTGTTGGCTAATATTTACTAGGCCTCCACAACCACAACACCCGCCGTTGTTTATTTCCCTGCGGGAACATATCTCATCTCTTCTTCTATTGTTCCATATTACTTCACCATGCTCATCGGTGATGCCAACAGTCCACCGACCCTGAAAGCCACGGCCGGTTTCAGCGGCTTTGGTCTGATCGATGGAAACCCTTACTACACCTCTGACCTAAACTGGGTTTCTGTGAACGTCTTCTACCGCCAGATCCGCAACCTCATCATCGATACTACCAACGTCGCAGCTACAACAGCTTGTACGGGTATACACTGGCCAACATCGCAGGCTACTTCGATTCAGAATGTTGTGTTCAACATGCCTACGACTTCGGGCGTTGTGCACGTCGGTCTGTTCATCGGTATGTGGTAGCTCAAGGCTTGATCCCATATTTTGTATCTGCTATTGAAGACCTGGCTAACTCATGATTACCAATAGAGTCCGGTAGCGGTGGTTTCATGTCTGATCTCACCTTCAATGGCGGAGCAACTGGCGCTTCCATGGGCAACCAGCAGTACACGATGCGCAACTTCGTATTCAAGAACTGCGTAACGGCTATCATCATGCTATGGGATTGGGACTGGACGTTCCAGGGCCTGACTATCACAGATTGTGGAACGGGTATCGACATGTCCGCTGGCGGCACGACCGACCAGGAGGTGGGTTCCGTCATCGTGATCGACAGTACATTTTCAAACGTCAATATTGGTATCAAGACGGCTTATACTGCTTCTGGTACTCCTGATACTGCTGGCTCTCTTATCCTGGAGAACATCAATCTCGATAACGTACCCGTGATGGTGCAGAAGGATGGATCTACCGTCCTGTCTGGCACGACTGGAACGTCTACTCTTGCGGGCTGGGGCGAGGGACACAGCTACACGCTTACTTCTGGTCCGACGGAATTCGAGGGTACAATCACTGCGAACAGCCGCCCGGCCGCGCTTCTAGGCAGCGGAACGAACTATTACACCGCTTCGAAGCCTCAGTATGGGTCACTTTCCGCGTCCAACTTCGTCAGTGTTCGCTCGTCCGGGGCTGTTGGCAACGGTGCCACAGACGACACCGCCGCGCTGCAGTCCGCCATCAACACCGCTGTTGCCAGCGGCAAGGTTGTCTTCATCGACCACGGCCTGTACCTGGTCACCAGCACTCTCCGGATCCCTGCCGGCGCGAAGATCGTGGGCGAGGCATACCCCGTCATCCTGGCGAGCGGCTCCCACTTCTCCAACATCAACTCCCCACAGGCCGTCGTGCAGATCGGAACCAAAGGGGAGGCGGGTAAGGTGGAGCTGAGCGATTTCATCGTTTCCGGGCAGGGTGCTATGGCCGGTGCGGTCCTCCTCGAGTACAACCTCGTCGCTCCCGCTGGGACTCCGTCTGGTTTGTGGGATGTTCACACTAGGATTGGTGGTTTCACGGGATCTCAGCTACAGGTCTCGCAGTGTCCGAAGACCCCTGGCTCGTCGGCGGTTAACAATGGGTGTATCGCTGCTTATATGAGCATGCATGTTACGAGTGGAAGCAGCGGCTTGTATATGGAGAATTGCTGGTTCTGGTAAGTGTTCCTCCTCATGATGTGGCGACTGGCCGGGCGATAGAAGGCACAAGGGGCTAACAGGAACCACCCACAGGTCTGCCGATCACGACATCGACGATGCCTCTAACACACAGATCACTATCTACTCGGGACGCGGGCTCTTCGTCGAATCTACTGCGGGCTCGGTCTGGCTTGTCGGCACCGCCGTGGAGCACCACGCAATGTACAACTACCAATTCTACGGCACCAAGAACCTTTACGCGTCGCAGCTCCAAACCGAGACACCCTACTACCAGCCTGAGCCCAATGCTCTTACTCCGTTTGCCGCAAATGCCACCCTCAACGATCCCACATTTGACTGTAGCGGTGTCAGCGGGAACTGCGATGTGTCCTGGGGTCTGAGGGTGCTTAGCAGTTCGAACATTTTGATTTACGGAGCCAACCACTATTCTTTCTTTAACAACTACGCACAAAGTACGTATTATATCCTTCCCTCCTACAGCTTGCATGTACACGGCGCTGACATTTCTCGCACAGCCTGCTCAACATTTGATGCGGGCCAGAACTGCCAGGCGCGCATGGTCCGTCTCCAGGGCACGCTCAGCAACGTCAACATCTACAACCTCAACACGATCGGCTCGACGAGCATGATCGACTGGGCAGGGAAGAAGGTGGCGGGGTATGCCGAGAACGAGAACGTGTACCCTTCGACCATTGCCATGTTTAGGAGCGGTTGATCGACCCCCCTCGGGAGGGAGGGAGCACGTGGGACTTACTTATCTTTCACTTCTTCGAGCTCTTGTAGGGCGTCCAGTATATATTTTCTGATTGGGTGGTTTTATTTTGTATATACTTTCTATTCGGATCGAATGGCAATCTCATATGTTCTGCCACTAACCTCGTTGTGTTGCTATCACCCTGACTGGGTGCACACAATCCTCCAAGACAACAACTGCTAACATGAACATGGGGGCCAGTCCAGATTCTTCTGCGTCTGGTCGGACACTGAACCAGTGGGAGTGGTGCGTCCCTTCGCCCAGAGAAACCTGTCAGTCTGTCGATTTCCCTTGTGTCACGACTGGAGAAGACTGGAGTCTAGGGTGAACAAACGCCACTCCGGTCGTAACCCCCTGGTAATGCTTCTCGGCATCCATCCAGGTTCGTTCATTCTGAAGAAATATCCCCGCATTATACATTACACATCGTATATCCCCCTGGCAGTGCGCAAATCAGGATACACCCTCATCTTTGGCCGCCGAGACTACCTAGTCCACCTCGTCAACAGAGGTCCCCTTCTGTACATAGTCGGGCGACATATTAATAGAAGACAATCAGCTATAAGTCCGTCTCAGTAAAGCATATATAGTGGTCTGAAACATCTGGTCGGCGCATTACGGCGCATTAATTTTCATATTTGTGTCACATAAGCTCATCGAAGGATACGAAACAACTTCAATTACAATTTACATGCATCCTCAATCCTTTGTGTTTGGGTGCCCAGGTGACGCACGGTTGGGCAACAGGCATAATAGAAATCGGAGGTGGGAAAGTATACATTGACAGTAAAGATTCAGGGGGCCCTCTGGTTGTTTTGGAGGCTTAAGACTGTTCTGGTCTTATTGAACAAATAATCATTTCAAAGCCGATATCTGGATATCAACAAAGCGTCTTCACACCGGGCAAGCTATTATCGGTACCAGGAAAACATCTCTAGGGTTTTTTTTTCTGTTGATCATACCGTAGAATAAGAAGGAAATTCTTCTCACAATCTCCTTGGGAACCTGAAATTTGGTATACGAAGTCTGCATATGCATTCCCAAGGATTTACGTTGCGGTCCAGGACATGTGTGGCTATCACGAAACCTCTTCAGCTCACTGGCGCAACATTATTATAATATCTTTACAAGGCCCCAATGAGGTAATGCTATTTGGGAGGACCTATGCGCAGAATCAAGACAACCGAAAACCAAACAAACTCCCACTGGCGTATCCCATTCCATGATACCAAGTGCCACGGCACAACAAAACAGAAAGGAATTCCCCTCTAGAAAACTCCGGAGCAGGCCAGCCAGCACTTGGCGACTGCACAAATGACGACTTCATCTTCTCTATCTGGGTATCTTTTTTCATCGTTTTATGATGCTGCGTAAAAGTCGTGAGAAACAATACCGAACCGAACAGACAATCTCCTCCTATCATGTATCATGTCAACTACGCGTGACGAAGACGTAGATATAAACGGGGTTTGGAAGAAATGGTTCGCGGTCGATGCAAAGGGTGATCGGGCACAGGCGCTTAGTACAGCGAGTAACCACCATCAATAAGGCAGTTGGCGCCAGTCATGAAGCTGGACGAGTCGGAGGCCAGGAACACGCAGAGGCCGTTGAGCTCGTCGACGTTGCCCAGGCGGACCTGGGGGGTGAGCGAGGTCCAGATCTTCTTCTGTGCGTCCAACGCGGGAACCTTGTTGAGGGCGGTGTCCATGTATCCAGGGGAGATCATGTTGACACGAATGTTGTACTTGGCCCACTCTGCGGCAAGGGACTTGCCCAGCTGGGCGACACCGGCCTTGGAGGCGTTGTAGCAGCTCTGCTCCTGGGGGTAGTTGACGACTGTGCCGCTCATGGACGCCACCAGGATGATGGAACCTCTCTTCCCGGCCGTGATCATGGCCCTTCCGACAGCCTGGGACATGAGGAATGAGCCCGTCAGGTTGATATCAATCAGACGGCGGAACATGGCAGCGTCGTATGTCTCTGCTGGGATGTTGCTGTCCGCAATGCCCGCCGAGTTGACGAGAACATCAGGGGCCCCGTAGAGGTCGCATACAGACTGAACAGCAGCGTTGATGGCGCCCTGGTCACGTACGTCTACCTTAAAGAACGTGACGGGGAGGCCGGTCTTTTTGTGCAATTCAGCTGCAGAGGCGTCTCCGAGGTCTTGGTTGGCGTCGAACAAGGCTATGGCCTTGGCGCCAGCCTCGGCGCAGGCGCGTGCCATGTAGTTCCCGAGACCACGAGCACCGCTGAGAAATTTGTTAGTTCAACATGATTAATCTCGTGAGGTCATACGTGACTTGATTCTCAAATTTAAAGGGGGGGGGGCGTGTGTGTCAAAGCAGAGGTGGGAATTAATTCTCGAGGTGTAGTGGGCGAAGGCAACTTACCCAGTGATGACGAAAACCTTGTCCTTGACGGTCATTGACTTTACGGTCGCGGGGAGCTTCTCATATGCCTCATCAGAGAGGAGGCTGAGGTTGTCCATCTCGTTGGTTGCAGGCACCGCAGGGCCAGAAATCTGACGGTCCTCTGGCTTGACCGGGATCGTTTTGTGAACAGCGCCGCTGGTTTTCGACGCTGGGTCGTAGACGGACACAGGGATTACGGTTTCCTTCACAGCGTCCGATTTGAAGCGAGGGTATGAGATGGTCAGGGAGCGAACGGCGGAGGGGGGGTAGGTCAAAGTGGCAGCTCGAGTCGTCATGGCGGCGCGCGGCGCAGTGGCCATGCGCAGAGCGCGAGAGGAGAGGCGTGTAGCAGACATGTTGGATGTTGGTATTGTTTTTTTGTCGTGTAGTTGATGGACGAATGGGCCTTGAAGATCGTTTAAGGCTCAGTATCAAGGCTGCAGAGTGATGTGGTCGAACAACTCGTCAGAAGATCGAAAAGTTCGATGGTTGGAAGAGTTGGGACGGAGGCAGGATTATATATCGGGCACTGCCTCGATAGCACGGTGCACAATTCCACTAGCGCTGTCCAGGAAATTCAGACGAACAAGTGCTCAAGCTTACTTGTTCGGTGAATTATCAACAGGCCAAGTAGGGTTGGAATTGGTCTTATGTTCCAGAGGTGAGTTGATCACTTGTCGTGGCTGCTCATTCAGCCACCCAAGAATGCCCGGACTAGTAAAGATCAAATAGCTAATTCCAATGGGGAACGTTGGTAAAAGAGGACAAAATCAATTGTGTTCAATAGTAACAACCACAAAAAGGTCTTTGAAAGCGAGAAGAAGGTTGTTGCTGAACGTTGAACAAACCCAGAGAGCCCTTGCAATCATCAAGCTGGCAAACCCTTATATACGGATCCGCAGGGTCCTGGATATCTACATAGGTACTTGGGTACGTATATTTGATTGTGTGAGGGTGACAGTCGTGCGGCAATCTGTTCAGCTCGAGTATCCGTGCCTGAGCGGCTGTTAGGAGGTTTACGCGTTCAGATATACGGGAGCGTAACAGAAAGTGACATGTGTGTACAAAACAATGTAGCCATCCGGTTTGCTGACAACATGTAGTGAGAAGTCGACTCTTGGGAAACCGGATGAGGCGAAGATCAAGGGTCCTGGAATTCCAGACCCTTTGTTCCTTGTTTGTTCCCTGACAAGACGCTGCCGATCCCAAAACGGCACTGCCAGCCAGCCCTGTGCGTCCGGCGAGATGCGAAGAGCACTTGTGAAGGGGGTATGGGTAGGTGGGTGTGATGGTGGTTGAATGGCAAGGATGGATATGCACTTTGAAGTCTACTGTATAAAGTATCTTTCGTATCAGCGAGAGTTTCCCATTCTATCAGGATGCCCAGTAAAGGGTCTACAATAGTAATGGATCAACGGTAACTTCCAAGAAAGGTACCTACATATGTACATACTGTCTTTCCACAGTCATCAGCCAAGCAGGACAGTGATTGCATCCTCAGGGGAACATGGTGGCAAGCCAACTTCTCGGTCCCCTGAAAGTGCATATTCTGTCTCAATATGGTGTATACTAGCCGAGGTGAGGCGCAGTAAAAAGGAATGTGTGGCTTCGTAAAGAGCAGAGGACGGCCGCTACCTGGGAATTGGACGTTGCCTCAGGCGGAGACGTCCATAGATCACGGTGTGGGCCCGACTTATTCCCCGAGAAAAAAAGGGGCTCTGGAGATCCGGGGGAGATCTGGGGTACACGAGGGAGTTGCATAAAAGCGGTGACAAAGGACTTCCAACCAGCTAGCCTACGATGTTTAGTTGTGTAGCCTCAGTAAGGGGAAATAAGGGATGGGAATAATCCAACTGGACTTGTGCCTTATTTAGCCTTTGGTGTCACCATCCCCCAAAGCTCTTCCAGCCGCTGTTTACAGAGCAAACATATGGGGAATTTCAAGTGTTTGTAAAGTTTATGCGCGACCAGCTTTTGGTGGCTTGAGGTTAATTTCTTGGATGTTTTCGTTGAGACTTCCTGTTGTTCATCTTGCAGAATGCTGGATGAGAAGGGGAACACGATTTGCGGGATGAGACAGGTCGACTGAAGTCCGTAATCCGGGGGAGCTTTGACGACGGTGTGGCATACGGAGTACTTGGGTATTCCTGATGCCTGAAGTTCGCGTCCTGATTGGGTCAGTGGTCTGACAGCTCATTATCTTATATGAGATGCCAAGCGTTGTGAGCAGACAAGATGATCATTGAAGTGCTTTCAGGCCTGAAGCTATCTATATTCCATATTACAGTCGTGTTCTGCAGAACTGAGAGTATGCTAAACATTGGAAGTCGAGGCATGTTTAAGGTTTTGTGTTCAAGCATCCTCCTTCGAACCACACCAGTAAAGCTTCATAGTAGGCCCTTTTCACATGCCAGACCCGCCGTTCCCAAAGTTCGGTAACAGTGGGGTTGCTGTAGCTCAATCCCACGAGCACCCTGGGACCATGCCATGGAACTACCCCAGGTACACACTTGGTTTGTGCTCACAATGATCCAATATATACATAAGGGTGGCAGAGGCGCCCAGGTCTCCAAGGTGGTGACAAAAAAGGAAGGTCGAGCCATGATCTCGCAGTGTCCCCCATGTCAAGGTTGACAGCCTCCCAGCACACGCCCATCCACATGCTGATACAAGAATTGCGAGTCCGACCATACGGTGCTTGCATGTGAATGGGTTCTAGCTGTTCCATAAATCCTTCCATGCGGTGTGCTGTGCGTGCATGTGCCGGCGGCTTGCAGATGCAGTGATGGGAAACATTGTCAGAACACCATTTACGAAAGCCCAGAGGCTAGAGCGGGGGATTAAATACCCCTGTCTTGAACTTCGCAAGTCCCCTTGTCGACGGACAACATCCGCCCCTATATCTATCAAAAGAGAATGGCTCGGTGAGCCTGACAGCGAAATGTCTGAGAGTAAGAAACTCAAGCAAGACTACGACAGTTGGCCGACTTCATGTAATACCCACATTAGAAATGTAGTGATCGTATTCAGGGACCACAGAACTTAAGCAATCCGTAGCACACGGAACTAGGAACACAATAGCCATGCCGCGCTTGATCCTATCTCAGACGCGACTTGACATGCTGAAGCTCGGCATTTAAGACCAATAGGAGCTACTGTGCGCAAAGCGATGCGATCACCCTTCGGACCCCAACGAGGCGTGTTGTATAGAGAAACATGTTCACCCAGAAGACATCGGACCAGTATGCCCAGGTGGTGTAGCAAGGAGGCACACAAGTAGTGTACATTGCATCCGGGCATGCCGGCTTACACAGTATACCGTATACGTTCAGCCGCCTGGCTTCTGAAACCTCCGTACCAGGAAACCGACATACATACCCTGGCAGCCAGTAGGAATAAACACATCATGGTGAACGCACTCGACCCTTCTCCGCCCAGGTAACCCACTGTTCCTACTGGCAAAACAGGCTTCAGTCCACCTATCTCGTCCTGGATGAAGCAATGAAGACCATTCTGACGCAAGTGATAAGGTGGCCCTCCGAAGATCCAACGAGATCTACTGTGTACTTGCATGGATCAAAATGCCCCGACTCCCCAGTACAATCCAGTGGAAAGTACTGCCTGTATTTACTGTGTAACAATAGCTTCTGGCCCTCCCAGGGGTCTGCGAAAACAAGAACCCGTAGAATGAGAATTTCATGTTGATCCAATGCAAGGCCCGTACCTCGTATTATTCCCGAAAATACCCCCGGGATGCAGCTAATCAACTTTACCAGGCCATGCATGACCTTGGGATAAGATCACCTATGCCTGTCTGCCAACGTCGCCGGCGTCGCCATATTCGCCACAACATCATGACTTCGGGGAGTACTTGCGGCCATGAAAGCTTATCTCGCATGTAAACACTCGTTTCAAGAACCAGGGGGTTTTCGCCACCGTAGAATCACTCTGCCTTACAGGACTCGCAGAAATTCAATTCCAGATGCGAGGTGGTAATCAAACTAGATCTTGCTCCGCCATTATCAGAGAAGTGACAAAATCTGTGAAGCAACGATTGCGCAATGTACTGCAGTATTTGAAGTTGAAAATACGACAAGGTAACCGAGGGTCATTGGCTATATCGCAATTCGTCCAACTGCAACGCGAACTCAGTCTGGACCAGATCCGAGCATATCGCTTCCACACTCCAAAACATCGGTGGCTAGCAAGCAAGCTTCTGGAATGTTCCAGTCTCAATATTTATTGTCTCTCTTTTGTCCACACCAACCCAATGCTACCTCTGAACACACCCAATCCGGGCTGTAGGGGAGTGGGGGGTTTTATGAGGTACCACTACGCCCTCTGGGTGTACTGTCTCCCGTGTCCCGCAGCGCTCATCCCTGCTCACAGGTTGAGCCTCACTCGCGAGTTGAGCTGCTAGAGCTCAACTACTTCCAGATCTTCCCTTTCTCACTCGTCCCCAAACTTCCGTGTATCAAGACATGTAGAACCCGTGTTTTCTGTCGACCTCATCCTCTGCGTGTTCAGGTGCGATGCTCATGGTCTTCGCTGGGCTCGCCACTGCGGCAAAAATCTCCTCCTCCCCCTCCTCATCCTACTCCTCTGTGCTGAAATGGAAAGACTCGGGGCGCCTTCATTGCATTTTGGACCCACAGATAGCAGGCACCTCCAGACAGGGCCCAAATTCCCAGAACATCGTAGTCTCGCAGATGGGCGCTGCCGCCACCGTGCCGTCCCGCGCGCATTTCTCGGTCGGTGTCCTTTCAACCTCACAGACAGGTCCTCTCTGCCCCTTGGTCCCTGCAGACGTCCCTTACCTTGCCTCACAGCCCAGGCCATGGCCCCGATCTCGAACCTTAGTCAAGTACCACAGCCAAGTGACACTGCTGGATCAGCACGGAACACTTCCAGTCCAGCCAAGTGGTACACGGGCCTGCGCTCCCCATATTGCCTCAGGACTTCCACTAGACTCCTGGTTTAGTGGAAAGAGGGGAGGGGGTGCTGTGTAGTCGCCGGTACTCGATTCAGGTCCATACACAGTACACAGGGAAGAGCCACACCTGCGGGACCATCCGCAGGTCTCAGCGGCGACGAACTCCAAGCCGAGTCGAGTGTCACGACGATCAATTCAAGACCCCTTCAGCCCTACCCACCGCGCACTGTGGATCTAGACCCAAAACCCCCAGCAGCACATGCAGCACAAAATGAGGCTCAACGGTCGGGTCCACTTCTAGGACCGTCCCCATATATACCCGTTCAGACGAAGTTCCCCAGGTTCCCCGGGTTTGGCTTTACGCCCCCCACCCACCCACAACCCCCATAAAACCATCTGAAGGACCCACAGGGCGACAGTTGACGATGTTACGTTTCTGTCCCGCGCCAAGATGAGGCTCTGCTGAGGTGTTAGCTTATTGTAATGGACATATTTGAGCCCGTGTATGCAATTCCATCTGGTGCAAAACTTATTCTCTCCTTACCTAGGTACTTCTCAGTCAAACCACACGCAGTCATCCTGTCCTGTCCACAACATTTATTGAAGCGATACTCGACCTAGCCCAGCAAAGACCGATGACTGAGCAGTCTGCCATGTCCCATCGCCCGATATGTCAATTCACAGCAAGGAAGTCTCAGATCGAGACCTGGATTTATACAGCAATGTATTCGTACACGTGCATACATAGACAGGTATCTCAAAAACAGTAGGAAAAGCCGGGCATATATCGCCCGGATTAGGTCTAATCCGAACCCCAAAGATTTCCCCAAACCACCCCTTTCGAACCTTGGCTCTCCTACGCCGCCGTCCGTCAACGCCGTCGTGTTTGAAGGTATTTCCGAGACTGAGTCGTCTGGGTGAGCTTCGGCCCATCACCAGGTAAAGCCATCCTCAGCCAATTCTCATCATTTTGCGTATGTTCCACTCGTACGGACCAAGCGGTCCCCGTCCTCGCTTTTGTTTCATGATCGTATGAGTCGCACAAAAAGACCAGCCATCCTCTCTCCCTTCCTCGGGACCACCACACCGACTCCCAGTCATCTAGCCGGAGTCATAATCGATCAACTCCAAGAGAGTCGAGATTGGCTGGGCCAGCACCCGGTTCTCCGACATGATCTCGTGCAGGCGGGGCAGCACAGCCCGGAAGAGCTTCTCGTTCCAGCCCCTCGCCTTCGGGTCGACCTGCTCCCGTTCTTGTTCCTCAAGGAGCTCCTCTTGGGCCTCGGTCTTGACCACGTTCCGCGCAATGTTCCGCAGGACAAGCACTGCGCTAAAGGGCGTACCTGCAGGCTGGGGAGGGCCGTGGGGGTTGCGCTCGTCGCGTACCGTCATCGTCTCCTCGTACGTTAGAGCCATCAATTTGGCAGGTACGACGTGCGAGCGCTTCGCCTTCTTGTGCTGATTGGCGCTTGGGCTCGGACCGCTGCCGTTGGATGTAGCATCCGAGGTGCCGTTGGTCGGGTGGATGGCAGCGGGACCAGGCGCGAAGTTCTGCTGGACAGCCATTAGGTGCGTTTTGACGTGCGACATGAGCATGGCCAATGGCACCTTTTCGCCGGCAGAGAACTTGTGGCAGCCCGCCCACAGGCAGCGGTCCTCAACTTCTTTGTTGGTGTACTTCCCCTCCTCGTTGGGCTTTTCACGAATGTGTGCGGCCAGAATATGCTCGTACATCCTCTCGGCGTTGGCGAAGAAGTTGTTGCACTTCTGATACTTCTGGCCAGGACCAATCGGCAGCGTCCACAGGCAGCGGAAGTACTCCCTGCCCTCATCATCAGGGTCAACGGGCCTGGTACGAGCTCGAATGCCCTTGATAATGAACTTCTGGTTTGCACCATTTGGTCCCTTGATGATCTGCGCTCCGGCGCTGGTCCAGACATGATTAACATTTCGGATGAAGTCTGCCGGCGAAATCATGGTTTTGCCCATCTGCGAGAGACGGCTGCTGAATGACGATTGATATGCCGTCCAGATGGCGATCTGGGTGATACTAGCATCAGGGTCTTCCTCGAACAGACACCTCAACCACATGTAACACCTCTCGGGTTCCTCCATGGCCAGGAGACGCTCCTGTAAATCTTGAGGCAGAGGCGCAACATCCTCGCTGTATGGTATCCGGGCCTCGGGTTCTATGATTTGTTCTCGCACAACGCGCTTACCGCCATGAGAAAGTAGGCGGACCAGTTGTTTGACCAAGGTTTCCGGCTTGTCCGGCTTGGTGGATCGGAATTTGAGAAGGGTCTCAATGTTGGACACGACAGCTGTATACTGGTAAAGGAAATCCAGACAAGCATCCAAAAGCTCATCATCATTGAGCATCAGCCAGTCAATGATAGCCTCGAGGATGTCAAGTGGGACATCTCCGAGCTTGTTCGTCTCGTCCAAGGTCATTGAGATCCGGCCGAGAGCACGGAGTGATGTTAACATCTGGCCGCGATCAACCGACTTTAGCTGAGCAAGAAGTGTGCGGTAGAGAGCATCGTCAGGATCCATGACCAAGCAGGGGGTAAGCTGCTCTGCAATGTCCAGCGCGATGTGTTTCAACTCCACGCTGCTCTCGCCGGAAGGCAGGTGAAGAATGATGCACAGGAGATCCTTCAAAGCAGGGAACTCAGACATGGTCTTGCTGTTCTCTGGTAGCATGAGCATGTTCCGGATGGCAAGGGTGGCCTCGGTAACCAGGATCATACGATCGGCGAACTCGGCAGGCTGGATGTGATCGCGCGTAGGATGGCTGTTGAGCTGAACGATTCTTTCCAGAATATCCGCGGTGCCGTTGATGCCATCCAACTCTTCAATGTCTTCTCCGTCTAGCTCCGGGTCGTAGGACACCCTGAAATTGACATCCCAGAACAGACTTCCAACCTTGAGTGCGACCTCTACGAGACCCTCCGCCAAACCAGGAAAGCCATCGAACTTGTACCGGTCGCCACGCTCAAATGATATTTTAAGTAAATGGTGTAAAGCAAAGGCTTGTTCCTTTGGTATGCCTGAACGGAGGGCGTAGAGACATCGTGCGTAGATATTTGGACCGTCGAAAGGAGAGGTTTGAAGGGGCAGGCCTTGAGAATAAGATATCAGTACAAAAGTTCGACGGTCATTAGCAGAAGATTAACTTACTTCCAGGCAATGGTGCCTGACGCATCTGCATTGGGGGTGCATACCCGGGCGGGTACTTCGTCTTCGCAAATTTTGCTGGGGCATTCGATGGCGTTTCCACGGGACGAAGAGGCAGTGGTACGTTGGCGGGAGGCTGGAAGCTTTGAACCGTCGACGACTGGTATTCGTAGTTCTGAGGATTATAACTTGCGGAAGCGCCACCACGAGCGGTATGTGGTTGTGGGATTTGTCCAGGCGGAGCGTGATTCATCTGATGTGTCGCAGGACGGCTCGCAGTCTGGGGTTGCGGATGTCCATTGCTCTGCGGAGTGGCAGGTGGATGGTTGTGAGATTGTTGGCTCGCGTTTGGAGTCCCGGCATTGGAATGATGCTGCGAAGCATGGCGAGGACGTGTTGGGCCAGTGTCGGGCTGGAAGATGACCCTCTGGGGAGGAGCCTGTCGCAAACCTCGAGCAGCACGGCCTGAGCTTGGGGTGTCCTCTGGCTTGCTATCCCGAGCTGGGGTTCCATCGTCGCCAGAGGGCTGGGGGGAGTTCTGAGCAGTGGAACTACGGCGATTCTTCGGTGTGAAACCCTCAAGGGTCCTGGTCAGGATGCCGCTGCCTCTAGCGGAGAGGTCTTCGAGGATTTCGGGAGGCGGTGGGGTCTTGTTGTAGACAGTGCGGATCTCGTAGGCGGCGAGGTTTTTGTAGTAGAGAGTCTTCAGGGTGAAGGAGGCAGCGGCCGGATTATGGCTGTATACTCCAAGCTTAGACAAGACTTCGCGCCATGTCAACTTCTTCTCCGAGACCTTGTCGTATCCGCCATGCTGGACGACGCAATTGAAGAGCTTGTAAAGATCGACGTGGGTGGCATTGATCTTTGGTTCAGGGTCGAACCTGGTGCCTCGGTTCGTATGGAAATCCCTGAGCTTTGCGATGAAGTCCTCATACTCAGGCGTCCGGTCGATGAAATGTTCTGGAACCCTGTCGGTAGGCGCCATGGTGGCCGTGTGCGCCCGCAAGGGAGGAGGAATCGCAATCCTCCGGGAGATGCGATTCGATACCTAAGGCGAATTCAAGCCGGGGTCGATATCGTGGGACGAAATGGTTGCCTATCCGGGTCGTAGATGATTGGAGTGGCGTGGTAGTGTGTGGTGTGTGGAGGGTTACAGGGAGGGGGGGGTGAATTGAGGTGAGTTGATGAGGCTATCACAGATTGGCAGTTTGGACGTGTTTTGGTGATGGCTGTTGAGACGCGCAGCGCTGGTGCTCTGGGTGCTTTGGTGCTCATGGGTTGTCGCAAAAAGGTGCATGCGCAGGTGGAGTTTTTGGAGCTAAGTAGAAAGCACGGACCACACATCAGGAAAGATATGTATGACTAATCAGCAACCAATAGCAACAGCCGTTCATGACGACCGACCCTGCCTGGAGCTCTTTCCCATATCGCCCATATAGCTGCCATACTGCCATGCTTGCCAACCTTGGGAAGCTGCGGACTCGGGAATCCGAGTGTCTCTCAATTACCATGCTAAATGCGTGGGAGTTGGGAGAAGGAATGCACGGCCAGGTAGGTACCCAGGTAACCAACAGCCAGATGGTACCTCCTACGTAGGTGCCTAGGTACTCAAGAAGGCAAGCCTGACTGACACTGACGTGCAAGTACACTTGCCCAACATGGCACCTCCTTCCCCCTTTCCATATAAGGCGACTGACTTGCTTCATCTGTCACTTTCCAACGTCTGCTTTTCTTCCAAGATTCTTTCCAAGGCTACCTGGGTACCTAGGTCAGGTATCCTTCAAATCTGTGTGCGTGCCTCAGTAACTTTTTGCACAGGTGGGCATCTGGGCAAGCCAATGGCCAGAAGGAAGTAACTTTCACATTGCATCCGTCCGTCTCCTTCTCTGATACCAACCTGTCACTCTCCAACTTGTCTCTTCTCCTCTCCTTGTTCTGTCCTGACTGGTCCAACTTGAAAAGAGTCCAAGCAATAGTGCTAAGTTTGATATACTGTCATCAAACCTTCCCAATGGAGTCCTCTCCCCACACAATCCTTGGTCGGTCATCCCCATCGATTATGGGACCCAACAGCTCCATTGGAGTCAATGGCTCCAACGGGCCCAAATTTCATCAAATCAACCTGAAGCGCGTCATCATTGAGAAACATGCTCAGCCTTTCACCCAAATTGCGATGCTTACGCTCAAGGATGGTGGCTTCCCCTTCAACAGTTTCCCGGCACGAACATATACTGGTGCACCTGCTGCACCTACTGCCACATACAAACGTTTAATGCAAATACATATTGATGGCAACACATTGGTCAGTGAAGTCAAGAAACAACTAAGGGTAGTGATATGTATTGGTGGTTTACTGGACTGACTCTCACCCTGAAGGCAGAATGGGATCTTACCTTACTCACCGAGCGGGACTTCGCCGAGAGAGGTGTATTCTATGGTTTCGCAGAGGGAAAGATGCTCAGGCTGAGACTACCACCAACCATTGTGACCCCCAAGACACAACTAGTAAGTAAAATGTGATACCATGCCTTTGAAATTTGGCAGAGCCCTTCTCATTCTGTGCAGGAGAACCCCTTCAAGACAGTTCAGCTGTACATAAACACGCACCAGGACTTTCACACAGCGGTCAGCTACCTCTCCAAGGATGTGGGACTGCAGTACGTCAAGCTCTCGCCTGCAGTGCCTGGATATCAGCCTCATTCCATACACACGCCCATGCAATATCGTAGCCCCTCAGCATCCGGAGCCGCAACCATGCCGCCACCAAAGCAACCCGCAAGTCAAGAACCATCTCAGCGAAGGCAAGTACCAAGGAGTGATATGTCATTTTCTCGCCAACTATCCCAGAGACCGTTTAGACTCGCTGCCCACACACCCTCGAGTCAGCCTCAACACAGACCATGGTCCGCAAAACCAATCCTGGGTACAGTCTGGCCACAAAGACCCCGCCACGCGCCTCTAGACCTTGGGTCCATAGAGAATCCAAGCCAGTCAAGAAAAGTGCTCAATGAAAGCCCTTCAGAAGAGGCCTTATGGGACCCCACGCAGCCATACGACCATGCTTTCCAACCTCCCCGGCCTCCGTCTCAAGCCCGCGAGAGGACATTCGGCCGCCCCGTGGGCAACAGCGACCACGAGCTTGTTTCTTCTCAGGACCAAATCAATTTTGATGGGCTAAGTGATCACTCTTTCAGTTATGCACACAATCTTCGAAGAACTCCGGTTCCAAGAGATCGCCAGTCGTCTTCAACGCTCAGAAACAGTAGCGAGGATATTTACCACCACGACCGACTGCGTTCATCGAGCTCAACTCGGAGGGGATGGGCCCACGAAGAGTCCCGACCTCTGTCTCGGTCCAGCTTGGCCTCTGAGATCCGAGTACCTGTCAAGATACAGTTCCTTGACCCTTCTGCTCGGCACGAGCCCCCGCACTGCAGCTCGAAAATACTTTGGGATATGACCCTCAACCTCCCGGCCACAACCAAGGCCTCAGAGCTATGTTTTCATGCCGCAAATTACGTAAATGAGAACTTCCAAACGGATATGAACATGGATGGCACGGCCTTGGAGGCCCAAGACAAAGACGGCCATGTCTTCGACGGATCGAACGATTTATCGGAAGCGATATCGAATGGAGAAACGGTTTTCTTAACAGAATCTGCACAAAAGACTGTACAGAGACCACACAAAGAGCCCTCTCTCGATCCTTTGCCCTCGGATTGGACTTTGAAAGCAGGCGTCAGTCCACACCTGCAGGCGCGTCCTCTCACTGATCAGGGGGAGCGAGTGCCACCTCCTCGCGATTTGCCGTTCACCTCCAAACTGAGGACCGGCACGGCGGAAAGCGTGACTCAACAATCGGCTCCATCCCGGTCTCCTGTCGCTGAACGTCCAGATCCCGCCAACCGCAGCCCTCTAAAAGCCGTGGAAGAGTCGGCATCGCCACTACGCATGAATGACAATGCCAAAAAGGTAGCTGGCAAAGAGCGACCAGCCTCACGTCAATCAGCATCTCGTCAAAGTTATCGCCGTCCACCATCCGTTCTGAGGAACTCTCTGGCATCAGTCCATACAGGCCAGTTAGGTGAATCTGCTAGACCAACTATTACCCCCGGCGTAACGACCAGATCTTCCACTGCTCAAGGGAACAGGAATAGAGCGACCAATGAGCATCAAAAGAGCGAAACGGCGCCCGCAGCCATAGTAGCTATAACCACCGATGAAGAAGCCTGCGTCGGTGTCCTAGCAGAGTCCAGTTGCATGACTTGTCGAAGGAAAAAGGTGCGGTGTGATCGTGCCATGCCCGGATGCGGCCGCTGTATGCAGGACGGTCGAAAATGCAATTATCCAACAAGGCCCAGATCAGTGATCACTGACAACGGAAGGCAAAACAATCGAAATGAGAACATTGACAGTCCATTGACCAGCGGAGGTCAAACGCCGGGCTTTGCTCCAGCAACGCGTGATATCGCAACTCAGGCATCTGCAGCTCTAGTGGTACAAGATGCCACAACCCAAGCATCTGTCAAAGCGCAAGATATTGCAGTGCAGACAGAGGAAGCCTTGAATACCTCAAAGGACGTAGAGATGAGGGATTCGACCACCAACACATTCACCACATATGTCGATGCTGCAGTGGAAACTGCCAAGTGTGCAGATCTGTGGCTCCCTCTCTCCCGGTCGTTGGAGTTGGTGTCGTGGGCGCAAGATCGACGCAACGAGCAACTGAAGAAGGCTGAGGACGTTCTTCGTACGACTGACCCGTCGAGAGGTGATCATCGGGACAAGGTATACCTTGCGGCGCAATATGGGTTGGAATTCGAAATCGAGTTGAGGAAGATGTGTGAGAAGGTTCTGCAAGATTCGTTTTGAGGGACAAGTATCCGAGACATCAGGCGCCGATTACAGAATTTGCGGTGAATGTGGCTCATATTTCTGAAGGCAATGCTTCTGTAATGTGTCTAACAGATGGCTGGGCCTTCAATGTTGCTCTAGGTACAGTGCTTGTAACTCAGATAACTCGAAGAAAGCTACCGTGACTCCAGTTCACAGGTATTGCTTTTACTTACCTGATTTCAGGGGTATTCGAGGCAATTGATCTGACCCGGGTTCATCAAGGGGCCACTGGGTGACCACGAATATCCATTGATAAGCACTTCCCTGACGGTATCTCCTGTTGCAGGAGTCGTCCTCCACGTTGTCAAGAAATGACATCTCAGGTATTCAGCATCCCATCATTCTGACGCTTGAAGTGTCCAATGTGCGTGCCATCTCGTGGGTGTGGGTGTAGAGGTGAGCCACCTTCGTACCCCGAGCGATGGACTATGCGAGGCAAACCTGCACAGCTGATGAGTTTCCGGCCAATGTGCGGCCAAGAGGCCAAGGCATATCGATAGCGACGAGCTGAGATGTCAACAGAGATATTGTAGTTGGGAGGGCAAGAACTGCCGGGTTTTGGTTGGGGTGTCTTCGATTCACTCGTGCTTATCAGGGCCTCAAACTCGACCACATCCAAGCGAAGAGTACATCTTGTGGGTCCGACGAATTTCGCATGCCCGACTTCATGCTGTGACCGATCCGAAATTAAACGGGAGTCGGGGTTCCTGGTTTTCTGTTGGACAGAGAGGTCTGGTCATGTGGAGGAGGATAGGTGGTACCATGGTGGTGGAGGGATCGAACTGGTAGGAAGGCGGTTGGCAATAACTATCCATCGCGAATGTTGGGACCGTCATCAAAACGTTAAGCGACAGGACTCCAACTCCTCTACATCCGACTGCGTCGGATAAAACCAAGGCTGCCCGAAAGGTATGTGAGAGACTCCGAAATCCAACGGGGGTGGAAGTATCGGAAGACAGCTGGCCACCACAGAGCTGCCACCGTGATCTGCTCCAGAGAGCCAGCAAGTCGTCGCTAGATCAGCACAAAGGGGAGCTACCAAAGGTCCGTTTTCGAGCTCAGGTCTCCTATGAGACTCTAGTAATCAGTCGACAGTGTCTAACAGTTTCACAAGATAAATGGAGGTATGGTTTACTTTCTCGATGTATCGTATGATCTTTCAGCTCTCGTCCCTTAGTCGGCCAGTTCAACGACCATGGTGATCCGGAACAACAGTTTACCGACATAGTAGTGTTCCGGCATGTGATCTTCCGGCACGATGGTGGGTGGGCGAAACCCCCTCGCGGTGGAAGGAGTCACTAAGAGGAATCAGCTGTCCGAGAATCAGGCCATGGCGGTGGACGTTGCGATGTTTCAGGCAGGAGGACTCGGAAGTAGAGACAGTATTAGGGCAGGAGACCACAGGATCAGTTTGGTGGTCTAGAGAGATAGGCCCACGTGGCCGGCCTGGATATCTTCCTAGGCAATCCGCCATTACTGCGGCGTGAGCCAGTCGTGTGTGCGTGATACACTGCATAAGTGCAAGTCTTGCCGAGTGGAAGCGAATCTGCTGCCATTTGTGCCATTTGACCCGCTCCTTGGGTTACCCAATGTCCACCGTAGCACTCCCTGTTGTCTTTAGCTATCAACCTACGCCAGCTCAGAACCTTGGAATAAACATAGACGCCTCGAGACCGGCGGATCGAACGCCCGGACACAATGACAGACCACGAGTGATCGACCCGTGCAACGTGCCTCGTTCCAGCTGACGCGCATGATCCATGTGCCATGTGGGTACCCAGGGACCAGCCATCCCGAGAAGATCGATACAGCATGATCATGACCTTGACATCTCGAAAATCCATTCCACCGTTATAGACGTCTTTGTAGGTAGGCTGCTGGCCCCCCATCTACCTCATTGGACTGCCCTACAGGGCGGCCATCCGGTAAGCAAGCCCGAAATACATCGGGGGGCTCTCGATGTCTGGACCGAGGACCACCGAATCCACATGGCAAGTAGCTGTCAAAAAGCACACATCCTAGGGGGAGGGACGGGGCAGCGACCCGTGGTATCATGTAAGTGGTGGCGCCTTGACACCCCGAGATCTTTCCGAGCGCTAGGTTTTGGTGATATGTAACCCTATATTCCCTGATCCTGCCGGCGTGAGACCCCAAAGCTTGGAAGCAGAAAGCTGTGATGGAAGGAAGAAGAGAAACCTCCGAAGGAGGAGGGAGAAGAAGAAAAGAAAAAGACACGATCCGAGCCCACCTGCAGCTGGTTGCAACGGGGGCTTCCTCTCAGGTCAGGAAGTCATGCTGGCTGCCCGACGGTCGGCAGGGCAGTTTTAGCTGGTGATGCCCGAAATTCGTCGGAAAACACAGGCTCAGAGAGGACAAGGGGAAGACAGGAAAGGGGCTCCATCGCTCCGATGGCATCGGATCGATGGTACAGGTCCTGTTGTGATGTGTAATGTGTGATGTGTGAATCAGGCCATGGTGTGATTTATGTGGGGGATGGGGATATTAAGTGCAGCCGAAAGACATCGGTGTAGTAAGAAGGGGTTGGAAAATGGATTCCAAGGCTGTTTGGTTGGTGTTGAGGTTTGTGGTTGATATTGTGAATATATTTATAAGTAGGTAGATTGGTATGTTTTGTTATTTATTATAGAAGAGAGGTCGTTCCTCGCACCTTCCCGCGCCTGCCCCACACCCTCCTCCCCTAGGTGCACCTACGACTGTGCTGCTGACCACGCTAAACGCACAAACCACAGCACTTGAGCAGAGCACCCAATTCCAGTACTCTCCTCTTCCGTAATATTTTGCCCATCTTCTTTCAAGAATAGCAACAATCCATTCCACTCATCTTCAATCATCAATCATCAATCATCATCGACTCAATGAATCATTGCCACCGAAACTCATGATCACGATCCTGGGCCAAGGGAACAACATCGTTGTGCTGACGGGACGATCGATCAGTCAACCAATTAATCAACCACAGCATCCGACTTTGGACACTTCCGAGGCTGAACATTGGATTCAACCAACCAACAACCACTACACATCTACGTCTCTTTTCATGGAGCTTGTTCAGCCAGGGAAGGGCTTGTCTCCTAATTTGGACACGCCTTTCCCTCTGTGTGTGTGTGTGCGTGTGTGCGCGTGTGTGTGCATCGACCCTCAATTTTACTTCGATCTCGATACCCGTGACACTTGCTGGCCATCGAGCATATCATTCGCCACGACACCATCACGATCTCGACTACCTCAAGCCTCACCGGTATGAGCCGCGTCAGCCACATTGCCGTTAATCCAAACAAGTGCATTATACATATGCTGGCTAAGTCCTTTAGGGGCCAATGGTGATGGGCGCCACTCAGCTCTAATCCACCCCGGCCCCCTTCTCTTCCAGTCAATCTCATCTGCCAACTCGCTGACAGGCCATCACATGTGTGGCAACCAAGACGAGACGAGACGTCTACTATGCCAGCTAAAGTTACGAGGAGAGCTAGTCCGGGCGAGATATCGATGCAGTACAGGGGCCAAGTCGAGTGTGGGTCGAGATCCCAACCCAGGCTATTCAGGCATGGATATGTCCATTTGCCTGAGTCCACCAAGGACTTCGCCGACGACCACGGGAGCTACCTACTTCCGCGTTTACACGTCTTTCACCAGATGACGACAGAAGACCACATCTATCTTCTCCCTGAGTTCATGCAGTCATGACCACTCCTTGGCCTTACCGTTTGTTCGCATGAAAGTACTTGAAGTGGTGGTTACTCGTATGCCCTCTTCCGTGGCCGTGCTCCACGCCATTGTCCTTGGCTAATTCTTCAGCTGAAACACTCGACATCCGCCTGTCGTACAGAGCAATATGTATTCGCTGCCACCGAAACTTACTTACAGTCACATGTTCCCGTGTGGCCTCTCACAACAACATGGAGCTCTTCATGTGATAACTATTGGAGCGTGTTGCTTACCGCTTCACCGTACAGTACCTAGGTAGTTCCTGGCCCCGCTGAGACACCCACCTGCAGAAAAACAGATTCGCGAGCCTCGCTTGTTCCCTGCTTCCAATAGGAGTTCTTAGCGACCAGATCCCCAGCCGGGGTGCCGCTGATGCCCACGACAGAGTGAACGCAACGTCACCAATGGTCTCGAGTGTGATAGTCTATCTGCCCACCTACCAACCGTCACCCTTTGATCGTTCCAGCTACAGCCAGGGTTCTTGAAGTCGAAAGCCCGACTTCTTTGTCTCACCCAAAGAAAAGACCCAATCACCAAAGTGGAAAGCCCCCCACCCCCCAAGTTGGCGGTCTGCGGGTTGCTTGTTTCAGTTACGCTGCCCTCGCTTCATGTCCGGGAAGTGTCGCCACAGTTCTTGGAATTGTTTGGGTGAACATCACGATCGGCTATGATCAGGCTGTTTCTCAAGTTGAGTAATCAAAAAATCCACTGATACTGGTTTTACATGGCATCATCGCAAAGCGAAAGTTTAATTGGATGTGTCCTTGTCCCAGCCTGGGTCTCTTGTGTGGCCCACTATCCATCCCAGATAGCAGGGCACAGGGAAGTCGGAAAAATTGCTTCTCCATTGACGAGAAGAACCTCGCCCTGCACGAATGGCACGACTGGTTGCACTGGGGTCACCGAGCCTTGCTTTTTGTCATCCGGGTGAGAGGAGACAGGGCCTGGGTACACAGAGATGAAGCTGAGGTCCAAGGCGCTGGACTAAAGCCAGCCATCCAAATATTGGCCTTCGTTGTCTCGGGCGAAGTCTTGTGGATGGCTGTATGAATGCTATATCTGGCTCAAGACGACAAACGAGGAAGATGAAAGACAGTATGTCTCTCCAGAGCTCGTGGATTCTGCTGTATTCAGAGCGAGGCTTCATGGATGTCATGTCCCGTGACGTCCGTATCGCCGAAGATCTCCAACACTGGCGGCTACCGGGCACCCCTACCATCCACCATCCACCGCCACCTAGTCTAATGCAGCATACAGTAGTGTTCGATGTCCAGCCCCAGCTTAGCGATTGGATAGATGCCCTTTCGAAGATCGGTGGTTTGGAATTTCGCAAGCTCCTCATATTCGTCCCCATCCCCCGATCCAGCATGGCTGGGCGCAATGTTCTTCTGATCATGCAACTCCTACCTTCAGAATTGACAGTCTACTAGGACGCCACAATGAACAGCAATAGCCCGGTCGAGAAAACAAAGAGCGGTCGTTCTCCAACGTCTTGCTTGGAGTGCCAACGTCGAAAGCAAAAGGTAGACGGTGCCATGGATTTATGAAGGATTGTGGGTTCTTCCTGGTGTAAACACCTACTAACGACTATCATCGCCCACCAGTGCTCCCGTGAATGGCCTTGCAATCACTGCCAGGCCCGGAAAGTACCTCACCTCTGTCAATTCGCTTCGCGAAAAGTGATCACGCCGGAGAGTGAGACGCATGCTGGTCTTGCGAAGTATGTGAAGATGCTCTCCTATCTGGAATCGTTCCATTGACCTTGTCTGGCCGTAGGCTTCCGCGAAAGCGTAAAGAAAACAACCTGGAGTCGGGCTCTCCCGCATTATCTGACGAACCTAAACATGGCCTTTCTGATGGATTGGCCAAGCTGGGCTACATGCCCAGCCATGGTGTATTTGCCCTGGCTAAAACGTCCGCGGATGTGAGTGGTGAGCACACTACTGGGGTTTTGTGCTGTGACTGACATCCCATCCAGTTTGTCGGCAGTCAATCAGAGGATGCCCACGGCGGCCAATCTGAGGCGATCGAGGCAGCACTGAAGATAATACTGCCAAAGCCATACACCGGTAAGCTCCGTATCCTAATACCAATCGACTGTGCTGACAGGGCCAAGATGTCCTCGTTCAGAACTACTTAGAACGCGCCAATTTCCAGTACTACCCAATCTTCCCGGAGCAGCTTAGGGGACAAAGTGCCACATGGTGGGAAGCACGAGCAGGCGGCCAGAGTCTCAGCCCTGAGCTCACCTGCCTCCTGCTTCGTGTCTGCGCCGTGTCCACTCAGTATCTGGAGGACTCTCTGCTCCAGAGGCTTGAATTCGAGCTCGGCGAGAAGGCTCAGGCCATGACCGAGCGATTCCATGCGGCTGCTACGAAGCTCAGTGCGTCGATTCCTCGGGGAAAGGGGGGTGTCGTTCAGGTGCAGCAGCTTTTCATGGTCGCCCAATGGTACAAGTCCGAGGCATCTATGGTCGAATCTTGGCATGCCTTGAGTGTTGCAGTTCGTGAAGCGCAGGAGCTAAGTAGGTCATCACCATCCAGTCCGGTCGACACACTGGTCGCTTTGTGAAATGTGTATTTTTCGCAGCAATACACTGACGCCAGCTTCCTAGATATGCACAAGCCTGTGGAAGGCCTGCCAAACTTTGAACGGGAGTTGCGCAAGAGATTATGGTGCATCATGTGGACCTGGGACTGGTGAGTTGACCCGACCGCGAGAAGCCGACCAACGCTTATGATCTTGTGTATATATAGGCAAATGTCGACCCTACTTTCCCGCCCGCTACTAATCGACCAAGACGATCATACGCTGGAGATACCCAACGGCAGACTAGAGAACATCAACGATCCCGAAATACCCCATCCACTGGCATCCGTCGCCCTGCAGGCCGAACTAGGCCTCCACGTCTCACACCTATTCCAGAAGATGAGCACAGATTACTCCATCCAACTTGTACTCGAGATAGAAGACGAGCTCGAGAAATGGATGGGCAAGTTCCCCGCCGCCCTACGCGACCACCGACCAGACACGCGGTGGGACCAGAAACACCCCAATGTGCCCTTCATGCGCTGCCAACTCAACATCGTCGCGTACGCCTACCTCCTGGCGCCGCTCAAGCCGTATCTCCTCTCGACGGCGGACCCGGAGGTCATGGGCACCCAGCTCGGGTCGGACCTCCGCATCAAGGCCGTCAACACGTGCCTCGACCTAATCAGGACGTCGGAGCAGTTCTACGAGCTCATCTACCCGGCCAGCATCAAGTACTTCTTCATCATCTTCTTCATGTTCGACGCGGCCACAGTTCTGTGCTCCGCAATCGTTCACGACGTCAACCACACCCTGCCCAAGCGGAACCAGTGCATCCGCAGCCTGAGGACGGTCCAGGAGCTCACGGACGCCGTGGCGCACCGCTCCGAGTCCGCGAGGCTGTCTTCGGTGCTGCTGAGAAAGCTGGCCACTACGCTGCCCCTAGCACAGGCTGAGAAGCAGATACTGGGCGTGGGACCGTCACAGGAGTCGTCGAAGAGGTTCAAGGCGTCATCTTCTTCTGCTGCTTCTTCTTCCTCCTCCTCTGCCGATTATCTCACCGGGATCATGAGCGCCGGCGGCGGTGCGGCATACGCATTCGGCAACCCCGGTCAATCAATGTCATCATCATCATCTTCTTCTTCTGCTTCTTCCTCAACCGCCATGCCATTAACCGCCCTGGCTGATGCCATTCCCCATTCATCCCCCTCCTCCGCACTCGGAATGGGTACCTACGACATGTCCCAGATCCACGCACACTACGCCCCGATGCCGATGTCGACACTGGCCCCCGCGGCCCCGTCGGATGTCTTAGCAGCAGCAGCACCGCCGCCGGACTGGCTGTATATGGACTACAGCGGTGCGTCGGCGGGATTGCCTGTTACTACTGCTACCCAACAGCAACCACATCAGCAGCAGCAGCAGCAGCAGCAGCCACCGTTGGGTATGAGCCCGGGGGATCCGCTGTCCGGGACATACCTGGAGCCGCTTTGGGATTGGGATCGTCTGAATATGGATCTAAGCCAGTATTCTGTGCCGCAGTATGCTACTAGTGGGCCTTGGATGTGATATGCGAGATGCGATAAGCCGTGTAGGCGGCATGGTAAAATGGGGGTAGGCGTGTGAGAGAGTTGGGAGTTGGGTATTGTGACATGTTGCGTTTGTCTTTCGTCTCTTGTATGGTCGCGGAGGTTGGGAGGTGGGGTGGACCGGGGCAGGGGAGGGGGTATTGGGAGGCAAGTTTGTCAAATAATGAGTGCGAACACGCCGAGATATCAAAATTAATAATACGTTAACCAGGTGTTTTGGTAGTTGGTATCTAAATATCTGCATCTTTTTTTCCTCCGATAGACAAAGTGCAGTTGCAGCTCAGTATTCGACGGCTCCGGGCCGGGCCAGCAGAAGATGGCTCCCTGACTGACTGACTGACAAACAAGTTAGGTATCGATGTGTGGGTATATACTGCATATTTGTACAAAACACAAATCCCCTCTTCTCACGCACTAGAGGACCATCACCTCACCGCGCCAAACACCCAAGTCGACCGCTTCGTCGCCCGGCCACTCCCACCACCAGAACTCTCCAGCCCCGTCCCGGCCCTCTTGCGGTTCAGGTCCGGGATCTCGTACGACCCGCCCAGGGTCCGCTGCCTCCTCACCGTCGCCCAGAAGTCATAACTCCTGTCCTTGCGCCTCCTCTCCCGCTCCTCCCTCTCCTCCCTGACCCTGTCGGCCCTCCGGCGCTCCTTGACGACCCTCCTCGACTCGGGCTCCAGCCGCCGCAGGGCCTCGGCCGCGGCGTCCCAGACCCTCTTGGTGCGGCGCCAGGCCGTGCCGAAGAAGATCTGGACGTGGCTGCTGAAGGCGGCGACGAGGGTGACGAGGATCATGAGCACGGAGATGGGCAGGCTGACCTTGCCGATGAAGCCGAGGGTGGGGATGTCTGTCTGCCACTCTATGGTGTTCATACCGAAGAGGGAGGTGAAGAAGGACAGGGGGAGGAAGATGACGGTGAAGATGGTGAAGATCATGACGGACAGGTTCTGCGAGCTGGCCAGCTCGGTCTGTAGGCGGGACCAGCGGACGTCGTCGACTTGGGCCTGGCGCTGGGCCATCTCGAGGAGTTTTTCGTACTGTGGGGGAAGAATGGGTGGGCTTTGTTAGTGGGATGGTTTGGTTGATGGGACGGGGAGACTGTTTTGCATAGATTTAGGGAGGAATAGAAAGCATGTTGATATGCAATGAAAAGAAAGAAGAGAAATTGAAACACTCACGTCTCCTCTGGTCGCCGCAACTCGATCCAGCATCTCCGTAGTCTGCGATTTATACTCATCGAGCCTCCCCAACGCCTCCTGCAGGTAACCCCGTCCATTATGCGTCACGTCCCTGAGGCTGTCGCTCAGGTATATATCCAGCATCTTCCCCAGCATCGCCGTCTGCGTCTCGAACAGCTTGTACAGTGTCTTCAGCTCGTCCTCCATGTCGCGCAGCTCCAGGAGCGCCGACGTGTTCTCGCGGTTCTCCCTCTCGGCCCTCTCGATCTCGCGCCTGTGCCGCTTCTTGATGGACTTGGCGCTGTTGTCCTCGGGGTCCTCGTCCCCCGAGTCCGCCTCGACGTCCTTGAACGTCTGCATCCGGAACTTCTTGAGGTTCCACGTCATGCGCTCCGTCAGCATGCCGATGGCCTCCTCGAAGATGCGGAACACCTCGAGGTCCGGGTGGGACGACCGGTCCAGCAGGACCGTGACGGCGTGCAGGGCGGCAAAGGCCGCCAGGTCCAGGGCGTTCTCGCACCGGCCCGTCAGGTCGCCGTTGAGCTCGTTGTAGATGCTGTTCCGCAGGTCGGCCTGCTGGAACAGGGCGCCCTCGGACGGGCGCGACTCGCGCTTCGGGAAGAAGGTCGTGAGGGTGGACGTGTCGATGGCCCATAGCCACAGCTGGTCCACCATCAAGAGGTTCCCGTCCCGGAGCTCCGACTCGACCTCATTGTCCGAGTCTGAGGTGGCGATCTCCTTCTCCCTCTCTATGACTTCGTGAAGGAGTTTTGTACCGAGCGAGTATCTCTCGGCGAGTGACCTGATGGACTCCTCCTCACGTATGGTGAGCGCCGAGCTGAAGCGCTGTGGCTTTTCCTCCTTCGTGAGCTTGTAGAGCATCTGGTCATCATCACGCGCGTAGGTGTCCTTCAAGGAGGGGTATCCAAACTGATCCAGGGTCCTCCGGCAATTGAGGGGCGGATCATAGCCAAGGTATTCCCAGATCATTCGGAGCTCTAGAGACTCGAGGTTGGCAATATCCTCTGGCACCGGCCTTGCCCGACCGTGGGCTAGCCTTCTTGTCATGATGTTTCGACGTTTGACTATGTGTCGGTAAGTGTCGAAATGGAGATAGGGGAGATAGAGATATAGGCAGGTTGTGGGGTTGCCAGGGTTGCCTAGGTTGGGACTTGAGTGTGGAGGTCGAGGAGATGGCGCGGAATCCGGCGAGATGAAGTGAACAGCCGGCTTCACGAACGATGGCTGGGATTGAGAGTGGCGACCATGGACGTGCCGTGATACCCAGTTCTCATTATTGAAAAGCTTGCTGAAGTTCTGGCCTTGTGTCTCAGCTATCTTGTCGAAAATGTCCTGGGAGTTGGGTCAGTCAGCAATTTGGCTACTACATGTCTCGTTAATATCCGTGGCATACCTTGACCCAGAGTGGATTTGTGAAGGGCAGATGAATCCACATGAACTTCCTACTGGCAGGATTCGGCCTAGAGAACCCAGCCGTCAAGTCCTGGAGTGCCGACGTTTTACTGAGTCTCTCAGCCCGACGCCTTGAAGCTGCGCGCAACCCTAATTTATCCGAATCCGCCCTTGTGTGAGAGCTGTTGCTCCCAGATTCTCGATGTGTGGCCGAGACACCCTCCTTGGGAGACACGTCTCGGTCTGTTGGGTCTGACATGGTACTGGTGGTACCGCCGCTGCCCCGACTTGATGGTCGTTGAAAGCCAGGGGTGGAGAGCGTTGGGAGAGTTAGGCTGTGTGGGCGCCTCCCAGTAAGCTCTGGAAGTTCATGGTCCTCCGTCATGTTCGGCCTCGCGGATGGCAGAGTAACAACGATATCTGGTGAAGACGGACGCTCCTGTTCGTGGGAGCCGGATACGGCAGCGCCCAATATCCGCTGCACGTTGGTCAGGATGTTCAGGCCGCCACTCCCACCACTCGGGGCCGTGCTAGCCACAGCTTGAGCGCCGCTTCTCTGCGCCGGGGCACCGTGTCGTCGTGGAGGACATTTCAGACGCTCCTCGAGGCACCTTTCCGGTCCTTGCTCAAGAAACTCGTTGAGATGATGCTTGCTATAGTACAGTCGTATATCAGATTCCAGATCTGCATCCGGATCATCATAGAAGCCGATCAGCTCGATTCTGACCTCATCCTTGAGCCAAAGTGGCGTGTGGATGGTCTGGCTGAGAGCCTCAGCTTTGGCCACAGCAGCTGCCAGGTCGTGCAGATATGTGCCCAAGGTTCGGGGGTTGGTGATGCCAAAAGACGCACAGTGGGCGTGGTCGCTTTGCAGCGACGAGTAGATCATCTCCTGCCGCACGCCGACGATTGCGGATTTGATGGAGACGATGGGCGCGCTGAACTGCACCTCTGTTGCGATGCCGGAACCTGATCCAGAGAGTTCGGAGTCGATGGTCTCGTAGAAGGTCCACAGGCGCATCTCGCTGGCAATGTCGGTGAAGTCGTTGTGCATCTTCAAGAGGCTCTTGTTGCCCACTCGAACGTCGTGTGCAAGTGTCCTAGGCAGCGGTCTTTGTAGGTGGAGGAGCAGCTGTATGCTCTCGCTCAAATGCCTCATGGCCATGTAACTTGAACCACGATGTGGGGTGGCGAAGAAAGTAACGCCATGGCAGTTGAAAAGAATACCGCGATACTTCTCATCCCGGCGGGCCATGAGAAGTGCCTTCTTGACCACCAGACCGCCAATACTATGCGCAATGAAGAAGACAGGACGAGATGCATGTTGCCCTTCTCGTCTCTGGAGTACTTTGTCCAGCAGATCCCTCGCAAGACCTTCGAGGGTAGTGTGGTCCGTCAGCTCACGATGTCTGTAAAGCAGGACCCTGGCGGTATTGGCGTATCGGCGTATGCCCTGCCTAACCCATAGGTGGGCCGCTTTGGGAAAGTTACCCCCGATGCCTGGTGTGAGGATGGCATCACCGGCTAGCTCCTTGACTGTGGGATAGTTGGTCAACTCATTGTCGTTGGGATTACCAAAGAAGCCATCGGGTAGAGGGTCTCGAGTCCAGGTCTCAACTGGATCGGCTCCAGGACAAGGGACGGTGACGATGTCCACGAGGGTCTCATTGTAACCGGAACCGCCAATCTCCCCATCGACATGTGCAAAACCAGGTTCTGGGTCCCAGTGGGACATGCTCGTTCGGTTCGAGGCGGCATGATCGCTGTCGTGTGTTGCAGCCAGTTGACGTTGCCGAGGTGAGATGAGACCAGTCGTCGATTGAGGTGTGTTCTCGAAATGGTGGCCATGGCCATGACCAAGACCTTGTCCTTGTCCTTCTGGGAACGAAGATGTCCAGGATGGGAGAGGATCAGACTGGATGCGATGTGGCGAGTCGTCTTCCAGGTCGTCTTCCAGTCTCACTCTCGAGTCTTCTGCAATCGGGTTGGACCCGGCAGGTGCGACAGCGTCTCCCCTTGCGCCTTCCATTCTCGACGATCTCTTCGGGACGGGACGCGCAACACTAAAAAGAACTTTAAAACATTCCCCATTGAGCAAGCATTAAGCAGCAATCACCGACAGGAGAGAAATGAAGAGAGTGACAAAAAGGTAAAGCAAGAACCGATTCTGGCAAAAAGGGATGAGTCCACAAACAATCCAAAAAGACGCAATCCCCAACCTCACAGGGCTGTAAAACCGCAGGCTGACACCGAAGATAGCGCACCGTTGCGGATGCGAGTGCAGGCGCTGATGGAGCCTTCAAGCCACAATATGGCCGTTCATCCATCATCCATCATTCATTATCCATCCATTTAGAACACTTTCGTCAGTTTGCCTACCATGGTACACACATGCACAGTAATGAGTAATACTTTTCAATTTGTCCCACAGGAGCTGAGGCTCCCTTCCTGCCGTAATTGTCCACACCGGTGCTGATCGATCTAAGTTTTGGTCAGAAAGGAGGGTCATCTGCCAGGAGAGCTGCGCCGTGACCCCCCCATGAATGAATGCTCACGGTCGGTCTGCCGCTGCCTGTCACCGATATTTTGCAGTGACCGACTGGGACTGCTGGGACTCAGGGACTACAACCACCGGCGGTTAGCCCACGGGATCGGCGCTGCGGCTAGAATCCTTCGCGCTCACGGTCATCCCCCGCTGTGGCGCAGTTGGCTGGCTGGTCAGTCAAACAAGGGGGATCTGTAAACGTCTGCAACGGCGGCAAAAATCAACATCTTTAACGTGGCTGCGCCAGCTTCTGCAGGACGCTCGTACGCCTCACTTGTTAGAGAGAGGATGCGCCTAGCAAGCAGGCAGAAACATTTGAGGACCACAGGTATTTGACTACTGTATGAGTCAGCCAACAGGCAGAACAGGAAAGGAAGGGAAAGACATATATATATATATATATATGTTGATAAAATAAAAAGACAAAAAAAATAAAGTTGTTGTGGGTCTGGCCGGGGATTGAACCCGGGACCTCGCGCAATGAACTCAGAGTACACCCTAAGCGCGAATCATACCACTAGACCACCAGACCTCAGAAGCGATGGTCGCTCGTTGGTTGAGATGCAGCATTGTTGGAATGGTTATAACCATGACTCGTTGGCCAGCCACGCACCGCAAGCCTCAACGGGAAACCACCCAAGATTTTCATTGCCGTGAAAGAGTTTGGGTACATACTGTACGTTAAGACACATTGGAGCCCCCTTAGGAATCATACAATATCTGACCCTCCGGCTAATTCCTTACCAGGTCTCGGTACAGCTACATTGATATGGGTATATTAATATGGGTATAGTGACTTGAGAGCACCAAGTGGAATGGTTCTTGTCTTTCAATCCAGTCGAATGGCCGAATGCCCGCAATCGCGTCAACATGGCACATTGACTTGGTGTTTTCGAGGGTGCAGGAACTTGGAACGACTTTCTAATGTAGTATATTGTTTCTCCTTTCATTTGTTGGACCCTGAAACCCGCTCTATACACGCGCCGTCCCTTTCGTAGACCCAAGACCTCAACCTGCTATCGCCCAACTCAGTCACTGCTGTCGACAACCTATATAGGAGACGCCCTCACAGCCTTTATCGCCAGGAAATTGTCAAGAGTGCCCATCGCCTTCAGTTCAGGTGTCCACAGGGCATCGATCTTGGCTGCCGTCTCCGCACTCAGAGGGCCCTTTCGAATCGCCGCGAGGTTGCTCTTCCACTGCTCGATCGTCGTCGCCCCGACAACCATGCCATCATTCTTCGTAAGGGCAGAGTTGTGAGCGACCCAGCGGTAGGCCATTTCCGCACCCGAGATGCCCTCAGTCGCAGCGATCTCGTGCCACTTGTCCAGAGCTTGCAGGGGCAGAGGCTTGTTGTAGAGGTAGTGGTACACCTTTCCGAGGAATCCGTCCTTGTCCCAACGACCAATGAGGGTTTCGGGCTGGTCGCGGAATCGCTGCGACGTCTTCGCGAGGAAGCCGCCGGCCATGGGGCTGTAGGCCACGAAGGAGATGTTGTGCTTGCGCAGGACGGGGAGCAATGTGTCTTCGGGTAGACGAGCTATCGGGTTATAGCTACCTTGGAAGATTGTCGGGAGAATGAAGCCCTTTTCTTTGCAGATTTTGACGACTTCCTCGATCTGTTCCGCGTTGTGGTTGGCGAGCCCGAAGTGCTTGAAAAGGCCTTCTTTGTGAAGGGCGTCGAACCCAGAGAGCGTTTCCTCGAAAGGAAGACGTACATCCGGGGCGTGTAAGAAGAGAATGTCAAGCTAAGTATTGGGGAGCATAGTTAGCCTAATAAGTTGAGGCTCTCAATTTACAAATGGCACTCACCTGCTCGACACCAATCTTGCTCAAGCTCTCTCTAGCCTGAGCGATGACATTGTCCTTGGTCGCGACCAGGGCTGGGTGGGCGCCACCAGTGAGCTTGGTGGCAACAGGGATGCCGTATTGCGATCCGATTTTGAGCTCTCCCAGCCACTCCTCGCATTCACGATAGGTGACGGCGCTATCGATCCCGCCGAGGATGTCCTTGCTCTCCATGAGGACATCGAGCCATGGCTTGATGTCTTCGGCCGAGTTGTAGCCTCGCTCCTTGGCAAAGAGACCGGCCCCGAAATAGATCTTTGGCGAGCTCATGTTGTTCGGCAACAGTTTGAAGTTGAAATGTTGGGGTTGGGTCTCATACGCACTTAGGGAACACTTGACAAAGAAGAGAAGGTATTTTAGAAATGTCGGCCGCTGCAGCACTGGAGGATGATTTAAATGATAGCACCAACCCACCAACAAAGACACGCGCCTCACCTTGGAAGCGTCCGGATGTTGGCACTTAGTCCCAACATGAGCACCAGTGAGCCACTTGCAAGCTACTCACTTAGTAGCTACTCCACGAAATGACAGAATATCATTGGATGTATCAGGATGCGGGCGGTGCCACTTTGCTGTCTGTATGCGAGGAAGAGGCGCGGGTGAAGGGGTGGGCCAATTACTACAGATATACCTTGCCCAGGATGGTGATTGTCTAACCACTTACTATACACGCAGCGCGACTACATTTTAGTGATGGCAGTAAATATTGACTGGCTTGATTGGAACCGCTTGCTGATAGAGATTAGCAGCCAACAGCCAACAGCCAACTCTCACCCTTGTACAAAAGCCCCATGAGATGAGGACCTTGTGAGCCCTGTACTTTCGGTTTACACACAAGCTCATTCCCTTTCTTCACTTGATGCTTTTCTTCCATCCCAAAATTTCATTCGTTTTCCTCATAAGCATGGCAGAAATTATGTTAGGCTAGGAAACTCTCGCATCTCACCAGCTAGTCAAACAACCCACCATGGCTACCGCCGAATTCTCGTCCGAACAGGAACCATTGTCGATGCCGAAATCCGCGTCCGTACTTACTCTACCCACAGAAAACGCTGCTATGCCGGCCGATGCCGACACGAAGACCACCAAATCTGAGAAGGTGCCGCTACCGTCCGTCGAGAAGCCCGAGCCCAGCGGCGAGTACGTGACAGGTGTCAAGCTCGGCGTGATTGTGGCAGCAGTGGCGCTGGCCAGCTTCCTCATGCTTCTGGACACCATGATCGTCAGCACGGTAGGTCGTCACTCCCGACATTAGGATTGTGATGGGTCGGTGATGAAGCACTAACTCACTGTGCGTCTCAGGCCATTCCGAGTATCACTGACACCTTCCACTCCCTCGCCGACGTCGGTTGGTATGCGAGTGCCTATCAGTTTGGAAGGTAAGTGTTCCTTCCGCGCCCAACAGACACACATTGACAGGTTTGATTGCCTAATGTGAATCCTTTCAGTGCGGCGCCCCAGCCACTGACGGGCAGAATATACACATTCTTCAACACCAAAGTTCGTATCAACACTACGTTAGCCCTGGTTTTGGCAATTGGCCCTAACTTGAGTAGTGGACCTTTCTAGTCTTCTTCGCGATATTTGAAATTGGTTCTGTGCTTTGCGGGGCGGCCGACTCGTCCGCTATGTTCATTGTCGGTCGTTTCATCGCCGGCCTGGGTGCTTCGGGCCTTCGGAACGGTTCCATTACCATTGTCTCGAGCTGCGCGCCTCTTGAGAAGCGACCCGGTTAGTGGGAGTACTCTTCATGTTAATGACCTCGCTGACCGTTTCTGATAGCTTTGATCGGATTGACTATGGGGTGTAAGATTGCTAATTCTTGGTGTTGATATGGTTGATGGCCTACTCTGACTTTTCGTCTACAGTCAACCTGCTCGGCCTCGTTGTAGGACCTCTCATCGGAGGAGCTTTCACAACCTATGCTACATGGCGATGGTGTATGTCGTCGGCCATCCTCCCCCATGTGACGTTGACTGACGACGCCAGGCTTCTATGTAAACCTACCATGTGGCGCCCTTACAGCGCTCGGCATCCTCTTCCTTCGAATTCCCGAACAGACAACCAAGCCTGCACCTTGGTCTCTGGTCCCAAAATTATATCACCATCTGGATCTCATGGGCTTTGTCCTCTTTGCACCGGCGATTCTGCAGCTCCTCCTAGCTCTTCAGTTCGGGGGCGTGAATTATCCATGGGACTCGTCCCAGGTCATCGGTCTCTTCTGCGGTGCTGCTGCGACCATTGTTGTCTGGTTCTTCTGGAACCGCTACCGAGGCGATGATGCCATGCTGCCTTACTCGATGATCCGTCGGAGGGACGTCTTGGCATCGGGGATCTACGAGGCCTTCCTCATGGCGTCGGTCTATGGTGGAATATATTTCCTCCCAATATATTTCCAGGCTGTCAAGGGCGCGAGTGCTATGCTCAGTGGTGTATACCTTCTTCCAATGATCATAGCACAGCTATTCGTGGCAGGTGCCGCTGGCGGCGCCGGTAAGTCAGACAAGCTCTCTTGGATATAAGTGAAACCACTTGCAGTCATAGTACTGACTAACATCCTCGCTCAAGTTACAAAAATCGGTTACGTGATCCCCGTAGCTGTCTTCTCTACCGTCTTTCTCTCCATTGGCAGTGGCCTATACTCCATCCTCCAACCTCACAGTTCAACTGGCAAATGGGTCGGCTTTCAAATCTTGGCCGGCGTCGGCTCCGGCGCTGGTCTACAACTAGTCAGTACTAACCTCCCCCCACCCCTTCCCGCCTCATCCTCCGTACCAGCTAAACTAAACCCATACCAGGCCATCATGGCCGTCCAAGCCGCCATGGCCGGCGAAGACCTCTCGTCCGGCATCGCCTTCATCATGTTCAGCCAGTCCCTAGGCCCCACCGTGGTACTGACCCTGTGCAACATCATCTTCGACACGAGCCTCCAGTCCAAGATCACGCAGCATGCGCCGCAGGCCAACGCCACGGCCATACTGGACGCCGGCGCCACGGGCTTCCGCGCCATCGTCTCGCCCGCGGACCTGCCCGGCGTGCTGGACGCGTATGCCGACAGCCTCGACCGCGTGTTCTATCTCGTGGCCGCCCTGGCGGCGGCGTGTGGGATCTTCCTGTGGGGTATGGGCTGGCATGATCTGCGGAAGAAGGAGGGGGGTAAGGGGACGGATACGAGTGGGCCGGTCGAGGAAGGGGTGAAGGCGGCTTGAGGTATTACCCCATCTCACTTCCTCTACCCAGGTGCCACCATTAGAAGGGGGTTCCAAGGTTACAAGGGCCGGAACACCTTCATGAAGAGGAAGGCCTGAAGGGGGGGGGGTGTGATATGGCCGATCTACGTTTCATACAGATCGGGCTAATTTTCCGTTCATTTCATACCACATGGTTCGACATTATTATGTATTTGATCATATCGTATGTAATCAAGTTGATGTGTGGCCTCGGGAGGTAACTAGCCACAGCCTCAGTGTCCGTCTGAGCAACGTATTAATATTATTGCGCTTGTAATAAGTATGGGATAATTTCATTTCTACTGCAGAACTACGGTCGATGTCTCCAAGATCAAAAGTACCTATTAATCGATAGCTTACTATGCTTCACAGCTACTGCCACAAAATGATGGACGCCTGAGCTTCTAGGGCGCCGGATGATGATGACAGCATTTTCTGGCCAGAATAGATACACAAAACAGGAAGTTCTCGCCTTGTTCTTCATGGGAATGGTGGCAACAGGCCTTCTTTCCTGCGTTTTGGGATCACGTCCCACTTGGATTGAGACCAGCAAATATTCGATGTTCTCGACAACCCCAAGACGAAAGCCGCCAACAGCGGTCAACGGTAGCATAACATGGAAGTTAACCGCCTGCATGATGTGCACGGTATGTCCTCAGCGAGCTGCTGCCGAATTTGCAGTATCATGGCAATATCTTCAGCGGTCCCCTTTGTTTCAAACATGTGGTGCTGAATGAAGCAAAGCCCAGCTTCACACCAATATATGGACTCGATGCTGAAGCCTATCTAGGTACTAGAGGCAAAGCAGAACGACAAACTGATAGTCGAAAGGTTGTAAGTACTCTACCCCTTAATAGTGTTCTTGTTTAACGCCCCTGTTTTGTTCTTTCCATCCCCCGTTTCCTATTTTCCTTCCTCTGTTTCCGATTCTCTTAGTGTAAACCTGGGTTGAATTTACTTTTGATGGCGGGGGGAGGGGGGTAGAAAACCAAGAAGAAAACAATTGCAAGGAAAGAATAGGGATGGCAAGGACTAGGACCCAGCAAAGATGAGGATATCGCAGGATAATAGGCCAGGGCCAGGGAGGCAAAAAGAGAAAAAGGAAATTGATGAGACTGGGACTTGAACCCAGGAGGATTGCTCCACCAGGAAATTGGTGTTAAGGTTAACCTTAACCTGGCGCCATAACCAACTCGGCCATCTCACCGATTGTTGAAATCATGACTCACCAAGACCTTTATATTGCCATGTGAAGCACTAGTGTGTGTGGTGGGAACCCAAACTGACTAGCCCTCGATTTCACTACTCGCAAAGCAATTCCACCACATAAGAAATAAGAAGAAATATGACTCGATCTTGGTCATCAATATCGATCACTGTTGGTCCGACCCGTCAGTCACGAGGTCTGGCGAGTCGAGCGCCCGCATCAGGACCTTCATACACAGTAATATTATCCTTCGCCGTTGGAAAGACAGTGAGTCAGCGCAATCGCAGAGGCTCTACACATATGGTGGGCTTGTCCGGTATCTTCAGCTAGTCTTGCCAGAGTCCTCCTTCAATGGCACAATACGGTTCAATACAATCTTATCGTCCGTGCTATCCGAGTCAAGGGCCTACCAGAAATAACATGCAAGTAAGTAGCAACACCATAACGTGGGAGCAAGGAGGACATGAGTACACTGACAAAGTAGGCCACACGCATCGCCTGGAATCGGACACTTTCAGGCCCAACTTCACCGGTCTTCTCTCCCTGCGCCTCGGGCCAAGGCGCTCGCTGGCGAACCTCGTAAAAGCCGGTCTCGATCATAGCATTCGGCCAGACAGTCTCGCTTTCGGGGTTGACGTCGTTCATAAAGCCGCCAGGCGCCGACTTGGGATCGTCCGATTTGAACAGGGCCCCGTGGATGCGCACTTCAGCCTTCGGAGAGCCTCGGGCACCCATTGGATGTATGTCTTGGGCTTCTTGCCCTCTTTGACAAATGCCGCCCTGACCTCCTTGACGGACCCCGTACTGTCGTCCTTTGTGAAAGAGGTCGCGCGGACGGGGTAAGGCATCTGTAGGAGACCGACAACCTTGCCTGGAGCGAGGCGGAAATAGTCCTTGCTGTCCATCTCGCGGAAGTCGGAGCGGTCGATATACACCATCTTCGGAAGCCTAATTTTATAGGAGCCCATCTCGGGATCCTTGGGCGAGAAGGGGATGTCAAGATCTTGCTCCTCGGCGTCCTCGATCACCAGCGGTATAGGATCGAGGACCAGCATAAGGCGGGGAACAGTCAGACCGAAATACCGCGTACAGATTGCTCAAAACGCTTGATATCAATAGAGCTCGTGCTTGTAGTCACGCCAAGCTCATGGAGAAACAAGAGGAGCGCCCCAGGGGGTATGCCACGTCGTCGGATGGCTTGAAGGGTGTAGAGGCGTGGGTCGTCCCATCCGCGGACAGTCTTTGTATCTATCAACTCTTTCAAGTCTCTCTTGCTCATGAATGTGCCGTTGAGCTCCAGGCGACCATACTCGCGCTGCATGGGCTGGAAGTCGACCAGGAGCCTACGCTGGTTAACCAAACTCAAGGGGTTCGATGGGGAGGGCTTCGTACTTATTCAGCCATTCGTAACTCTCCCGCGACATGATGAACTCGGTGGTACACAGACTGTGCGTGATGCCTTCCAGACTGTCGCGTAAGCAGTGCGCAAAATCATAGGTTGGGTATATCCGCCACTTGGTGCCCGTTCGAAAGTGTGGCTCCTGGTTCTTAGGTATCCGGTAGGCCGCGATGTCCCACATCTGGGGGTTGGGATTCTCGATGTCCTGCTTCATGCGGAGCCAGGCTGTCTGTGGCGCATACTCGCCGTCCCGCATACCACGAAACTTTCTCACATTAGTCTCGACATCCTGCTTTGCATGCTCGCATCGGTAACGCGGAGTTGAGCCTTCCTAGCCGCCGCGCTGCCGCTTGGTCTCGACTTCATTGCAGTGGCACACGTATGCCTTTTCCTTCTTGATGAGCTCCTCGGCGAGATCATACATGCGCTGGAAGTTGTCAGACGCATAAGTGATCTTGAACGGGGTGAAGCCCAGCCACCGGATTGTTTCCTTGATGGCGACGAAGTATTCCTCTTTCTCAGCATCGGGGTTTGTATCGTGGAATCTGGAGTTGAGTGTCAGCAGGGTCCAGTATACGATGGTCGAGAAACAGGTATGTACCTGAGAATCTTTGCGAGTGTTAGTCGTATATCTCAATAGGTCTTCGAAGCCAAACTCACTGTCTTGCCTCCATGGTGTCTGGCAAACCCGAAGTTGACGGCAATTGCCTTTGCATGTCCAAGCTAAGTCCCTGGTTAACATGGTACGTCGACACACACACGCAGATAACAAGAAGGGAAAGATTACATGAAGGTAGCCGTTTGGCTCGGGAGGAAAGCGCGTTACGACGTCCGTCGACGGGCGCAGTTTGTAGACATCAGCAAGACAGCCCTGCTTGAACATAGCATCAGGGTCGACAGTAGACTCAATATTCGCAGGCTTTCCTGCCCTCTCCTGGTCCCCTGGTGTTGGCTTTGGTGCCGGCGTCAATGTGGAGTTGCGCGACGCAGCGGTGACAGCCTTCTTGGCCCGCTTCTGCATACGTTTCTTCAGCTCATTCTTGGATACCATCTCCCCGGTCTCCTCGTCGAGCTGCAGCTTGGCAGTCTGCTCGGCGCTATCTTCCGCCATAGTGATGTATGCCTCACTTCGTCTATAGTGTAAGTCGATAATTGATACACGAGGGACCTCACAGCGATCTGCTGCAATTTAGTAGGCGAGGACAGTTCCCAGCGTTGTTTCACAAATTACGGGTTGGCTCTCAAGATGGTTGCAATCAATGGCTATAAATACTGACAGATGATAAGTACAGCCCCACATTTGCAAACCAACCCGCGTGTCAATGTTTGAGCTGCTGCTGCTACCGCCCAGTTGACAGAGTTGACTGCCGTGGGTCGTGTGTTGTGAGGTTGAGCTGTTGGTCGTGAGTCACAGCGAGCTGGAAATTATAGAACAAAGACGTAGGGTTATAATACCCCCATCCATACCCTAACGCCCACAACGAGATCCAGGAGATGTTTATCCATATAGCAATTGTCCTCCATCGGGATCCCACACGAGGCTCTTAAATAAGACCTCTTGGCAAACATCATCACATTCCGTATATTAGACCAGGAAAACCCTTCCGGTAAGGCGCCACGCCGGTGCTTGATACCTTTAGACACTCAGGCATGGTCCAGCAACTGGCGTCGACCTTGCGAAACTTGGTCCCAGGGCTGACAAGGATAATCTAGCAGAACTATAGCCCTTGGCAAGTTATTAGTCCAAGGATCGGGACACAGCCTTCTTTTTAATCATATGACCCGATTATGGGTGGTGATGGGAACGCGAACCCCAAATGCTCAGGACCCGGTGCGAGGCAGCAGCAGAGGACACATGGAGCATGAGGATTCTCAGTGACTTCTTACAACTCGTAGCACAACAACATGTTATCGTGTTCCGTGTGTATTTTCGCGAGAGAACAGACAGCCTCTACAATCTTGTAGCAGTGGTCGAAGACGACCAAGCACAACTCAGTCCTCAAAACTGTACTTCTGTCCAATATACATAAGTCCGTCGCATTGGATAGGGCCATATTCTTCTTTCTTGTAACGTCTCCAACTGTACAGGCCTCCAGATCCCAGAGGTCGACCTCTAGGCCGGGTATAGCTAACGGCTTCCTTGGCATCGCTCGCCCCTCGTGTGAGTGTGCTGGGTCCAAATGATCCACTGGTGTACGGAATCCTGGACCTTCCGGGGACGTTGAAGTGCAAAAGACATCCCTGAATTATATCTTTAAGATGATAAGAAGTGACAGAACTGTCCTGGCCATTTAGAAAGTCCAATATAGAGTCAATCTTCCCGGGGATGATAGAGACATCTGCCAATGTCAAGTCTTCTGGGCGGGTGGTCTGGAGGAACCCTAGCAGGTTCGTCTCACTGACAAAGATACCGCGCAGAATACAGCTCTTGATATGCATCGTTTCAGAGCTGGTGCCAGTGCTATCCTCCTCGGGGAAATCAGGTAGGACGGAGGATACATATCTCCCAAGGTTGTACCAGTGCAGATCCAAGCCTTCTAAAGCCCGTGTTGCATGACTTAACTGCACAACAGCGCGAAAGACTTGCTGTGCATGTCGGTCTTGAGGCTCAGTGATGAGATGATAGCGCCCCTCAGCTATTGGCCTTCTTTCCAGTTCAGGCTCAGACTCAGCACGATATGGGGCAGACAGACGCATTGTCAACCTCTTCAGCGACCCAAAGACGTGCGCCGACGAGAAAGCCCTGGCATAGGCCACAAAGACATCGCATGCCAGGCTGCAGCCCGCAACACCGCCAAACACACTCAGGTGTTCGCCCACAGACATCTGGGACTTCTCCAGCGCCGCCATGACGACACGGAAGGTGCGCACGGCCGCGTCCCAGACAATGTGCCAGGCACGCGAGACGCGTCTGTCGGTGAGAGGCATCAGCTCCCCCTCAGCCTCGACGCGGGCGACGAGCCCGAGGGTAAGCGAGACGAGCCCACCTCTTGGGGAACGGCTCTTGAGGTTACGGAAGGCGTCGGCTAGGAGACGGATGTGCTCGGCAGTCTCGTCTGCAGTCGTTGTTTCGTTCGAGGCGATGCCGGTTATTGTGCAGTCTTGTAGGAGACAGCCGAGGCGGCACTGGCCTGTGACATCCACAAAGTTTTGCAGGGCCGTTGCTGTGAGCTGGATGTTTTTGTGGCCAAAGAAGGTGGTGAATGATAGCCCGGACGCCTTTGCCTCCATTGTTCGGCAGGTCAGGCGGAGGGACCGGATGTCGCAGAGGCCCAGATTCGTCACGATATTCTCGACCAACTCGGTTGGAAGGGCTTCGAGGGCTGCCATCTTGCGCGGTGTGATTGTGGAGGACTAGGGTACACAATATGAAGAGGATAATGGCGCGATCAATACACCGAAGGAAGTTTGTGAATTATAAGAGTGTCATTGTACGGATCTGTACGTTGGTAGGGTCTGAGGTACAGAGACTGGTAGATATATGCTTTTGGGATGTTTCGTTGACGAGAAAAGATCTCGAGGATTCTACGGCAATAGACTGGGACGAAGAGGCCAAGTAAGAGGAAAGAAATGAGTCAATAGGTGATATGTCACTGTTGGTTGCCTTACAACGATGCCTAGGTGGGATCTGGAACTCGGCACCGATATATTAGCTACACTCGGTATGTCGGCACTGGCTGACCCGACAGCAGTATACCCAATATGATCATGACTCCGATCAGTGATCCTCCAATTCCAAGGATACGAATTGCTAGATACTGAATGCATAATATATAATGAGATCTATACTTTATGTGTATTGCTTAGTTCGAGTGTAACCCAGCTGGCAGCAAAGAGGGCAAAGAAATTCCAAGGTGACCTCGAGAATATTAAACCATTCCATTTCATGTCGTCGACAGGGTTAGGGTTCTGACATTCTTATGGGCAGACAAGGGCTTTGATTACATAAGCCACCCCGCCAAGCCCAAAAAAAGCTTCAAATTCGCAGCTTCAAAAAATTGAGCTTTTGTCTCTTCTCTTCCAATCAACCACCATCACCAACCTCGACTTCGAGCACCTTGGTATTGGAGGAACCTCTGGTCAAGTCGGCCCTCGAGGCAGGCCTCCAGATGGGCCACACCACATAATCGACATGTGTAAGATTCTTGTCAAGGTAAGCATTTGCTTTTTGTCGCGATTTTCTCTTTCTTTGTTACGTTCCCTGCGCCGGAACAAAACAAACCTGCAAAATGATGAACACACTTCTAGTGCTCTTAAGAACGGCCAACTGAAAGTCAAACCCATGTTGATTCAAATTGAATTCAAGCTCAACAGTCTGATTTTGCTCCCCCAATTCATTGTTGCCAAACAACACAAAAACATACTGTTATAGGCCATGTGTGCTAACTCAAAGCCTACAGTGACACAGATACATACACATACGCATCCAATGATCAAACCCGGTCCTACTCGACCCTGTCGAACCATACCAACCCTTCTACGGTATCCTCTGTCAACGTCGTAGACAACCAGGTAATGCCCAAGGCTTCTGCAACGCCATTGGTACCAATGCGGAACTGCGCCGGGGCGTACTCCTTCATGGGACCCCCCGGGTTGTCGAGCATGTACTGGAACATCATCCAGTATTCCCCTGTTACATGCTCGAACTCGTTGAAGGTCGGCCACGTCATGTCTTTCCGCGTCGCCGTGAGTGCGGCCTTTGATCGTGTCGTCGAGCCAGGGGTGGCAACCTCTAGCGTGAAGTTGAGATAGCCTGGATGGAAATACGTCCCTGTGTATGCCTCGATTGGCAGGGATGGCGATAGAGGCGGAACCGGCTTGTTCGGGTAGTACTCGCTGATGGCGTTCTCGAGTTTGGCGTCCATTCTCTCGTGCCAATCCTCGTATCTGAGCCCATACATAGTTAGCACACATACTTTATCTAATAATGCAAGAATTTGAAGCTGTACAACGTACCCAGATGCCCAGTCGTGCCTGTCTTCCTCGGGAACTCCCAACTTATCATCCACCAGCCCCCAAAGTAGAACCAAACCCAGCCCGTTTGAGGTTACCGCCGTGTTGCCAAATGTGACCACGCCGAAGTCCAGGTCCGGAAAGAAATAGACCTCGGCCCCATAAGCATGCATGCCGCCCGAGTGCGCCCAGAACTTATGCCCCCGATAACTCGCAGTCTCCCAACCCAGGGCATACATGAACGGCGAGTCGAACGGGTCCTTGTTCTTCTTGTTCTTCTCACCCGAGGCAGAAGAAGGAGGCAGTGCGTCCCCAGGCGACACGATCATCCGCGGCGTCTTGAACGCCCTGTGGCCCTCCTTGGGCACGGGGCCGTCCTCGCGGAGGAGACTCCGTATCCACTTGGTATAGTCCACCACGCTGGACATGACAGACCCGGCGCCGCCGACCTCATCCGTCGGCATGGGTGCCACCCGGATGAACCCCCCTCCCCCTCCCCCTCCCCCGCCGTCGCGTCCCGCCGTCCTGTCCCAGGCATACCCGTCCGCCAGGTGCTCCGGCGCGGCGGCCGCGTCCCCGAGCGAGAAGTACGTGCCGTGCATCCCGAGCGGCGCCCAGATCCACTCCCGCAGCACGTCGCCTAGCCAGCGGCCGCCCGTGAGCGTCTCGATGGCGTGCGTGGCTACTACGTACATGTGGTTGCAGTACTGCCACTTTGTGCGGGGGGGTGCGTTGAGGGGGAGGTAGCGCAGGGCGCGGACGTCGTCTCTTATTGTTGCTATGCGGCTGGTGGTGTTATCGTTGTCATTGTTTGTGGTGGTGGTGGTGGTGGTGGTGGAAGAGATCCGGTGCATCGAGGCCTTGTCGTGCCGGGGCAGGCCGGTCCTGTGGGATAGTGCGTCCTCGAGGGTGATGTGGGTGGTTGCCCACTCGTCCGCGAGGATGAAGTCCTCCGGGATGATGTCGTGGATGGGCGTGTCCCAGTCCAGGCGCTGGGTGGTGCCCGGGCGGGCGGGCACGGTGTAGTTGCCGGACTCGATCATGATGGCGAGGGTCGCTGCCGTGAAGGCCTTGGAGGTGCTGGCGCAGTAGAAGAGGGTGGAGGGGGTCATGGGCGTGGATGGGTAGGTTGCTATTCCGTAGCCCTGGGGTTTTGTGTGTGAGTGTGAGTGTGAGTTTGAGTCGGATGTTTGTTTCTTATCAACTTCATCGCGGGATACATGCGAGCAATGGCATGAGAGGAAGTCCTATCCTATCGTGCACACTTGAGAGCTTCATGGGGTATGTGTTGTATGTATGTCACTTGACACATACACTCCAAATAAAAAGCATTCCTGACAGTCGAGTCTCATGTAAGTCTCCCGGGGGTAAATAAAAACCAGTTCAGTCGTACCTCAGTCCAGATATCATTCCCATCCACAACACCAATCGCCATGCCCGGCACATGCCATCTCTCCAGCAGCTCGTCGACATGTTTCGCAAACTCATCGGTGAAGGGGCTCTTCCCCTCCTTGCCATTGCCTTCACTTTCGCCCTGTTGTAGTAGTGGATTCTGGAACCCCTCCGCCACGACGATCTGGACGGCGCAGAGGGCACCACCAAGCACGAGTTGCAGACGTGATGATAAATGCATGTTGTTTTACTGCAATCTCATGATCCGCGGTTTTGTTCAAACCAACCCAACCCTGGAAAATAAGAGGCAATGAGATGACAGATGATTGTAATGAAGTCTTTTTTATAAATCTTACAACATGGGACATCAAAACCCCCAGGCAAAAGTTACCCCGATATTACACAGTGACGTTATATGGAAATATGCAGGCAGGGGAGCTTGAAATCTTACCGGTGATATCGTGCCGGGTTGGCTGATGACTAAGTTGATATCTCCCCCCCAAAAAACATAAATTCCTGGGGAACTCAACTAGGTGAAGTGTCGATGGACTAAGGAGCGACTACTGCCTCTATACAGACATGATAGGTCCCCAAAGGCGGACTTCAGATTATCTACCTAAGTAGGTAGTCTTGGGAGATAGATGACTTTACGGAAGGGCGTAGATTGCAGGATAGCAACATCCAATGGCCGGCCGAACATCGTCAATCATACAGACAGAGACGGGCAGGCAAATACACACACACACAGGTGGACGGACAATATCACCACACCCGATGCGCAAGATACCAGATCTAGTTCATGCCTTGTATTCATTCGTTCGCGCAACCAACATAATCTACTGTACTTTGATAAGCAGTACGAGACCGGTGGGACTACCACACACACACCCACACACGCGCGCGCGCGCCCTGATCCAGTCCTCCATCTCTCGCTCATACCCTCTTTAATGCATGATATGATGGGGGATGGCACACACACACACACGCACACGCACACGCACGCACAACAAGGGTTCCGCTTTGCCAACCATCAAAATAATCATCAGCATACCGCTTCTCCTACCCTTCCCTTCCCTTCCCCCAATCCGGGCTCTCAAGTGAGTCGAGAGGCCTTGTCCCGCCATCCATATACCCACCCACCCATTCAATTCCGCCCCTCACACAAGAGAAAGAAGAAAGACGAGGAAAAAACACCATACCACCGACCACCTCCTGTAATCATCACGAAAACGAAGAAAACAAACTCCTCCCTCTATTCAATGCCAGTTTCATTTCTCTTTCCTTCCCATCCAGAAGTGGTTTTGCTTGCCGTCAAGGCAGAAGTTAACAATAACAAAAAGAAAAAGAAGAAGAAGAACATGTAATCTTGGTCCCCATGTTCTGGCGGTTGTTTGGTTGGGTACGCTAAGTTGACGACGTTTGGTGTGGTCCCGATCCTCGTGAAGATCGCACTGTTTTGGTATAGTGGGGGGGTATTTACATATGACTGACTGTTCCGCTGCTTGAGTATTTCTTTTTCTCCCCGATGGTTGTGTTTTTCCGTAAAGATATAGAAAGAATTTGGGTTGTGGCGTTCTGAGACCCGGACCTTTTTAATCTCACGAACGTGAAAAAGAGGTTGACCCGATTCTGCCAATGGTCATGCCATGCCGTCTTTGTCGGGTCCCCTTCACCACAAGGAAACATCTAGCCTTCCATGCCAAGCACAGTCTCCTCCCTTGAAGAGTTTTCTCAGACGAGTACCCCATCCATTCCATAAGAGTCAACCCCGCGGAAAGGGATCTCGTAGTCTCTCCATCGCAAGATTACTCAGAGCCCCATCGTGAGGGGGAAGGAAACGCCCACAAATTCGCAGCATCCTGTCATCCAGAACAATAACGACACTGCCCATTTTACAGTTCCTCTTCCTCCTCCTTGACCTCAACACTCTGTGCCACCGGAGCCGGGACTGCAGGCGCGGAGGTCGACGCTTGAGGCTGCGACACGCCCAGGGAAGGCTGTGGGGCCCGAGCAGCCGCATGGTCCAGCGTGCCAGCGCGTTGCTTCTTGAGCGGACTGCCGACGGCGGAATCATCAGGAAGACTCTGCGCCAGGAGCGAAGGGACCGCGGAGAGCAGTCCGCCGCCGAAACCTGAAGCGGTAGGGGGCGAGTTTGCGGGGAGGTTTGCGCCGAGACTAGGGGACCTGGGGTCTGTTGGCGTGGAGCCTTCTGGCTCGGCCGAGCGTTGTCGCTTAAGCTGTAGTATGCAAGTCAATACCAGGAATTGTCAAAAGATGAAGATGGTATAACGTGTCAGTACGTACCTTGATGCGATCGACGCCCTCCGCCAGCTCACCGGTGAACTGGGCATCCTCAGGCGCAGTACTGATCTTGACGTCCTTCTCATCAATATCTTCCATCTTGCCCAGGATCTCAGGCTCGTCATCATCGTCATCCTCGTCGGAGTCCTCGTCCATGGCTCCATGGCTACCATTTGACTTCTTGCGCGACCTCATCCGCTTAGCGTTGTCGGCTCCTGAGTCTCTGAAAGTGGAGAAGCCCACGGTTCCTGTGGTCTTCAAGGGTCCGAGTTTGGAAAAGTCGAGTTGCGCAGATCTTCGCTTGGCTGCGGTGGGGGTGTTGACCGGGGCTTTGCTTGAGGCGAGTACACCCATCTTCTGCAGTTGCTCTGTCCATCGCGTTAGCCAAAACTCAGACCAGACAAGGTGAGACACAGGGTCTGAACATACTGTCTCCGCGGTAGTAGAAAGTAAAGGTAGCATATGGCTTCTCGGGCCCGTCAATACCAGTCACCGTCTGCGTGCTGATGGTCTTGGGATCCAAGGTCTTGGGCTTGGCAAAGCTCGTCGTGTGCTCCACGTCGGCGTCAACGCCGTTCTGGTTGCCCCCGTCCAGCTCGTCGTCGTCGTCATGGGCTCCAAACTGCGGGGAGTATTCGCCCTTCTTGATCTCGCCCGATGCGATCACGCGGAACATAGCCACCTTGATCTGCCCGGCCGCCTCAGGGAACTCGTCGTCGGAGTCGGACATGGAATCGTCGTCAAGCACCGCCTCGACAGGGCTCGTCTCATCGTTGCCGTAGCGTAGCGCATCTCGCGGTCCCTTGCCTTCGGCGTCGTCCATGGCGGCCTCGCCGCCCTCAGCCCGCTGCTTCCTGCGTCGGCGCTCGAACTTTTGCCGGCGCTTCGCCAGGCGATCTTCGGCGTCATGACCTTGCAGATCCAGGCCGTTCAGCCACCGTTCCAGTCCTACTTCGCGGAAGAGGAACTCCCTCTCGGCGAGGCCGCCGCCCTCGGCGTCAGGGACCTGTACCCATCTACTATTGACCCAGGTTTCCTCGCCCGGTCGCAGCAGTGTAGCCACCTCTTCCTTGCCGCGCCCGTCAAAGTAGATGTAGGCGGCGACGGTCTCGTTCTCGCTATTCGTCATGGGGATGTAAGGGTTGACCCCACTGCCGGACCTGCTCGTGGCCATGTCCCTCGCGGCGAACTGGGGCGTTGGATCGGGGTTGTCGGGGGACGGCTTGGGTGTCGAGTAGGGGATGGGCAGGCCGGGCGTCAGAAGCGTGATGGAGATGGCGAACTTGGCTGGTTCTGTCTTGCCGCTGTCCTCGCCCAAGGTTGGACTGGGCACGGGAATGAAGGTGTTGATCCTCGAGAACTTGGACTGCTTCTGCATGCCATACTCGGCGAGCGGGGTTCCATTTGCATGGATGCTCACCGCAATACCCTTGAAACAGGGCATGTTGGCGACAGGGTCGTGGTTTGTTTGTTGGTCAGAGGTAACGTGAGGAGACGAAGGTCAGTCGACGTTGAGTTCCTCGTCCCGGAGGTTTCAGCAGCTACTTTGGCAAGTAATTGGCGAGTACTTGGCTACCTTGCAAAGACGCTGCCAGTAGTTTTCGACGTAGAAGTGCCTCGACTCGGTGGCCTTGGGGTGGTGATTCTCTGAACCGTCGGTGAATCGAGGCCTGGTCGTGTAGGATTTCGAGACTTGATCGTTGTGGTGCAGTACTCGAACGTGGGGCAATGACGGGCAAGCTATTATTGGAAGAGAGGTGGGGGGGAGGGGGAACGGGGAAGAAAGTAGGTCTCTGCTGCAAAGATCTTGTCGCTCCGATATGGGAAGTACAGTACAGCAAAGAGTAAACAGAGCCTGGGACGAAAGAGCTCGTAGGAAGGAATACGGTCGGTGAGGCAAGCGGTTATTCGAGAGAGAGAGAGAGAGAGAAAGGCAGATTCACCTCGCTTGGTAGGCGAACCGAAGTTGGTAGAAGTGGATGGGGAAGAGTCAAAGTGGGAGATTTTGGTGAATTTGGTGAAGCTTTGGGTCAAGGTGAGGATTGAATGACTCCAGCTCCTCGCAGTTGATCACCAGCTGATGGGACCGGAATCTCGGTGCCGTTGACGGTGGGAAAGTCGTGCTGCTTTGCTTATCATGTACAACTATGTTGGTCTGGGGGTCATATTGGGGAGTGTGCAAGAAAACAAAACACATGTAAAGGTACCAAGTAGTAAAGTAAATAAAGTAAATAGTAGTTGGCAGCAGCAGTCGTAGTGTACTGTGGTTAGGTTAGATATCGTGAGGCTGAAGGCCAGAGAAGAACCCCTCTGCTGCTATTCATGGGTCATTTGGGG